>VWZX01008936.1:2054748-2213114 GCA_013399015.1 Galbula dea
TCCTTAGCCGGGCTCCGGCCACCCCCAGGAGGGGATGCCGCTTGGCTTCGGGGTGCGCCCCCTCCTCCCGCCGCGGTGGGGGCTGTCCCCCCCGCCCCGTCCGAGCCGCCTCCCTCCCCGTGCCCGGGGGAGGAGAAGCAAAGGAGTGGGGCTGGGGGAGGGGAGCGATTCGGGGGCGAGAGGAGCCCGTTATTGGCCTACTTACCATCAATCGCCATGATCCCCGGGGTGGGCCGTACCAAGTGAAGCGCACGCAGGAGAGGCGCTGGCAGGCGCCGCTGCTGCGAGACAGGAGTGCCGGGCGGGGGCGGGCGGGGCGGGCCGGCGGAGCGTGCCGAGGCGCGTGACTCCTCCCTCATTGCCGCCACCGCCCTGCGCGCGCGCGTCGTCGAGCGGCCACAAGTTCGCGCGGGAGGGTTCTGCACCTGGCACGCGCGACCGCCCACAGCGGGCGGGAAACAACTACCCACGGCCTCGGTCCTGAGCAGCTGGTGGGGCGGGAAGTCCTGAGCAGCTCCCGACTTTTGTGGCGAAAAATGTTAATAACCGGTAAGGGAAGATCTCATCACTTTCATTGGCTCTGTTTCGTGGGTTTTCCTCCCAATGCTAAGACAACGACTCTATTAAGGTACCACTTTCCATCAGGCTGTGGTTCCACAAACATCTTCAGAACTTTGCGCACCCAGCATCTGCAGTTCGGTGCGCGCAGCTTCCCTCTGTTCAGACAGGTGCGACTACACTTAGTGCCAGTACAGCCCTGTAAAGTCACCAAAAAAAGTCTTTCTTACACTATGTAAAGCAGCTGACAGACAGGAAATGTCAGCATTAAAATTATCCTTCAGCAGCCCTTACTTGCTGCACAGCACAGGTAATAAATACATCACGACACAGTGCTGGTGCATGATCACAGACTTTTTCCTTCCTCCCATTGTACCTCCGGTGCATAAGACAGATGGCATTTGAGAGTGAATCAGGATCCTGTGGAGAATAAAGATACCAAGCTGAGTTTTGGGGGCTACCATTTCTAATTGTAATGTTCTGTAACTGTAGATTCCATTTTCCAAAGTCCTGATAGTATTTGGAGCTATAAGGAAACAGAAAGTGTTAGTACATGCAAACAGGTTATTCAAACACATATGGACTGGCCAAAACAAGATCATCAGAAGGAATATCTTTGGTACCAATATAATCTTTCTGCCAAATGTTAAGCCATTGTCCAAATCCTGGAAGCATTAATCTGCTTCAGCCTAGAAGCCTTCAGAAATGTTTTGACATATGGAAAAATTGCTGTGCTTTCTCAATTTCATTTTTCACCTCAGTTAAAAAAAACAACTTTAAAGTGAGGAGTTTAAAAACAAAGTCAGCTTGAGGAAAATGGCCATCTTGCAAAGAAAAAAAAAGAAAAAAAGAAATCCCAAATGACAGACATTTGCCCAGACAAGAAGCAATTGCAAAAAAGGATCTTAGAAGAGAAACTATCAGCAAAGCTTAATGGTGAATATATTTATCTGTACCAGCACTGACATTTACCCTGATGATTTTCTGTTTGTTCCTAGAAAGTGTTCCAGACCTGAAGGTTTCTATACAATTTGCCTTGTTAGCCATCTTTCTGATGATATTACTGTATTGAGCATGGGAATGAAGACACTTTTGGGGTAAGATACATAGTTAGAGATATTATTTTTCTCTTTTTCTACTGAAACTACCAGTCACTGATGTCAGCAAAACTTCCCAGGGCACCAACACCCACCCATACAGAATCCAGGATTCAGTTTGTAAGATGTTTAGAAAATAATCTAAAATTTTTGGACAGCCTCACATGCTATCACATTTCTGTGATTCATGTAAGCAATTAGCATAGTGGGATGCAGAAAATCCTATCACTGCACAAACTCTTTTGAGGGTGAGGAATGAGTATCTGTTTGTGAATTAGCAACATAATGATTGGAACTCAGTGCAGGCTTTTGGTTTTCAAAACAGAAAAGAAACAATTTCTACCAAAGTAGTGATTTGCTCAGTTCAGAAAAACAGTTTCAGGAGACAAGGAACAAACATGATTCCACCTCAACAGAGAGATGGTATGAAAGATATGTGTGAGGAAATCAATTTGAAATCAAAACAGATTTTGAAAAAATAGATCAAAACTCCCACAGAACTGAAATTCTGGTTTTTTTTAACTAGAAGCCTTACTAAAGTTCCAGCAAGAAAGAAAATGTAGTGCATTTATATGCAGATTTTTTATAGGAATACAAAAAACCACCCTGATGCAGCAATGTTGAAACAGAGACAAACAGACAAGCTCAAAAGCTCTAACTCCTAACGTTGAAGTTAAAACATGACTTCTGAAACATCTTTAAGTTATCTCCCAAAGATATTATTGCTCCAGCAGATGAAAAGATGGCTGAGAATTATAATATTGTTCTGTGTCCTAATTGATTTATCAGTTTATAAGTTCCCCTGAGAGTTTTTGGCAGCAATTTGGTGAACATTGCCAATCAGATTTGCAACTTAACATCCATCCAGATTAGTTTTTCACACAAAGCGTTCTTTATTAGGACATTAAATACCTGACCTTTCAATATTAAGGTTTCCATTATCAAGTTGTTGGCACTAAGTAAATAATCTGTGACTCTTACTGAGCTTCTCATAATTTTTGAAAGCTAGGAAAGACAGCCTGGAACCACTGACAGAAACTGCATAAGTTACGTAAGGTAAGAGCAATCTACCAGAGGCCTTCAAGTCTGCAATTGTTGGAAAAGGATCATAAACTTGACCTTTGAAGGAAATTATATGGCCAAATACCACTCAGTGTTTAACTTCGTATCCATGAAACAATGATTGAGAAATTAGGAAATAATATTTCCAGCAGCACCTTCCTTCTGCCAAATTTGGGACTCCATGAGGTCAGATTTCTAACTAGGATACAGTTGGAAAAGGTCCTGTGACTGAAGATAAGGAGCAAAGATTTTTGTTCAGTTTCACATTGCTAACCTCTGGGCAAAGCATCTGCTACAAAACCAAAAACATAAAACATAAATAAAAATGTGATTTTTTGTGCCTAGTTATTCTAGCTGTTGTTGAGTCAGCCACAAGTCACATGCAAACTTTAGAGCTGGATAAATTAGATGACTCTTACTGGTACACTCATAAAAAACTTAACTGGCTGAAATTACTAAAGTAAACACTATTCCACTGCGTTGTCTTGCACTATTCCAAAACAAAAGCATCACGAAGATACAGCCAGGATTGTTAAGTACAAGTCCAAAGAAATGTGCTTATACAACCCCCAGGAATCATAAAACAAAACTGTGCCAAAAATCCTGTGCAAAATAAATTCAAAATCCATGTGGACATGCCAGTTTTTCCATGAGATGCTGGACTAATGAAGTGGGTTTCCTGCAGGCATAATTCTTCACTACTTATCTCCATCCCTTTCCTCAGTGGGACATCCCTAGCTCACCTTCATCACATCCTCTGTTACATCCCCAGCAATAACTGGGCATGTTGCAATTATTCCAGAGCTTTGCACATGCTGTTTGAACAGTCAAGAAGCTGCTAAACAAAAAGTATAAACAATGAATCTTCATAATAAATTCAATCTCCTGGCCTTTTCTTCCCTGGAGGCACTAATTTCCTTCTCTTTCCTTCACACACAAGTTAACTTCCATGAAACTAGAAGGAACCATTTATTTCTGGGATCTTGATGAATTTGATAAACTGTTTTGAAGCTGAGGCTTTTTCAGCTGTCACAGGTGGAAGCATTTGACAAAGGAGCATGTTCACATAAGCTTCATGTGCTTAGGAATTCAGGCTAAAAATCTCAAACCCCAGGAAATGGCCTACACAATTCCAGCGAAATATGAAAAAATGAGCCATCCCACTACACCTGTGAATCAAACATACAACTGAATACAAATTAGCAACAACAAACAACTCCTTGCTTTTTAAAAGACAGCTATCACATATGAATCTCCCAACATACAACTGAATGGGAATTTCTGTAGTTCCTTCCAAAACACTTATTGTGGATTTCTAATTAGAAAAACTATAGAACACAATAATGATGTCAAAATAGGCTAATACATAGTGTGAACAAATAGCCATTCAGAAAGTCATGTCTTTCTGTTGTTGTTGTTTAATGGAATAAATCTTCTCCATTAAAAAACCATCAAAGGTAATGCCATGGAACAAAACCAAATTCAATTTCCATTATTCATACTTAAAACATTAAAAGGGGATGGGAAGATACAAGCCAGCTCTCCTGGAGGGCTATTTTTAGAAAGAACAAGATGCAAGATGCTAACAGAGCCTACTGCTCTGGTTCACGCCAGCATAAAATGAATGACCTTGCTCTCACAACCCAACCTAATAAAGCTGAGAGTCTGCAAATGGTTTGAGGGGAGACTGAGCTACATCAAGCTGAAAAACCCTAGCATACACAGAGGCAGAATTCAAGTTGTTGCAGTGCTGGTTACTAAAACTTTTTAACCTCAAATTGCTTGAACAGTACAAAGGTTTTTCTGCCAGGGTGTTCTTAAAGCTGATTGCTCACCAATTGGCACTGAGAACACAAGAGTGGGAGCGCCTTACCTCCCTGTGGCCCAGGTAGCTCATAGAAGTGGTGCATGCATAGGTGGTGGTGGCAGCAGAGGGAGTTCATTGTCCTCCCAAGGAAGGGTGAATGATAACAGATTCATGAAGTAGTATACAGTGTTAGTTACTTACAGCATGAATGCCAGTCCTGTTTTATTTACTAGCCCTGGCCAACTCTACACACTGTTGTTGTTCTTGACTAACCTTGACGAAGTCATTCCCGTTGCCAAGAAACAGCTTCCTCCACTTTCACTCTTCATCTCCCTTTAATTACCTTTAGTGCACTCTCTGATCCTCTGCTTTGTTTCTCTGCCCTCCCACCTGTTACCTGGTTAGCTCGAAACCACCACTTGCATGGAGTACTTTTGTGTAGGTGCTCTGCATGTAAAGGAGGAGAAACTGGTCTCTGTAGAGAAGGATGACAGTATCGATTAACAAAAGAAAGTGCCTGACAAACATCATCCCCTTAGCAACAGGGTAAGGCTGTAGCCGCAGCCAGACCTCTTTTATGGTCGCTCTGGAATGAACTGGTATCCTTAACCATTCCTGCGGAGAGGCTTGTGCAGAGTATATAACCTGAGCTTAATTTCTTCCTAATTGCAGTGACTTATTTTGTGTGTGCTCCTGCACAAGACTGTGGACTACTCACTACTTTCCTTTCCCACTGGACTTAGCCCCTAGGAGCTGTACTGAAGAAATTATTTTTAAAGTAGTAAGGGTTCCAAAGGCCACATCCCTCTAATTTTGTGCTTCTTTTTACTGGTATAATGCCTTTTAATTATTCCAAATATTCCAAAGGTATATAACAACATATGATTTACTTTGACTTTTGGACTTAGCAGAGATGTTCTTAATGCTGTTTCTGAACATATGTTCTGTTCTTACTTCTAAAATGACTACCAGAATATATCATTTATTCTGATGGTACCACAAATATTCTATTGATGCATTAATGACACTACTGAATCTAAAGAAACATTTTTACTAATAATATATGCAACCTGCAGAATCGTTAAAATCACTGTTAAATGCAGGAACCTATTTAATACATTTTGTGATTAACATTTTTATTGCTTTATTAAAAGAGCTCTTTCTGTGAAAAAAACATCATATGTAAACTGGAAGTATAGTCCTGGTTCTTTTAAAGACTACTCATTTATACTATTACAGCAAGATTAAGAATTCTGCAGAACAGTTGTAGATCCACAAAGTTAAAGTATGACTTGTACGAAGTACTCGGGCTTCACCTACATCTTTTTAAAGTAATTAATAACAAGCTACAAAATTAGTTCATTCAAACCGTTTGATAACTCTTCGCTTATGCATGTGATTTTTGAAAATTGCCCAACTTCCAGTCTGGCAGTTATTTAGCAGAAACTTCCACAAATATATGTGGAATGCAAGTACTCATCAATGGGGCACTTCACAGAGGCAGAAATGATAAAAAACCCCCAATTAACCAAACAAAAAAAACCCCAAAACCCACACCTGCAACCAACAACAAACTAATCTGAGGTTAATTTGCAACTGAAATACATAGAACAAACTGTTTAAAAGCCCATCAACTAACCTGACCTAGTTCCTTCCATTAGAAGACACAAAGCGATATATATTGTAGTCTGACCTTAATTCCCTTCCAGCTTGAATTACCCTCTGATCCTACTGATACCCTGTGGTAATAAAACATTTGAATACTACAAAGTTACATTTAACTGAGGAGACTGTCTACAGAGAAATAGCTCTGACCTTAGAACAGCAGATAAGTAAACATGATTCCCCCTAGGGATGCTGGCACTAAGCAGAGCTGCCAGGGCATGATAGCACTAGAGCAGGATTGGTTTGGTAGGGAATAGATGAGGTGTGTTTGTAACATATGGAAACATATGATGGGGCAGTAATGCATTAGCAATATAACTTTAAAATTTTTATTTCAGCTTGATTTGAGTCTGACAGGAATCAATTTACTTTAGCTATCTTAATATTTCTTACAAAAAGATCTATCTTAATTTCTCTGCTTTTCAAATAGCTTAAGGTAGACATATTTAAATAAAACAGCATTTCATTTCAGTTGTATTAATTGTCCATCTAGTATTAAATTCACATCTTTTCTAAGAGAGGTAGATACACAAGTACCTTCGGAGAAAAATGTAATGGAAAATTCAAAAGAAATGTGAAAAATATTCAGAAGTCCCCCATGAAACATGAAAAAAAATCCTAAAAAAAAAGTTACTGTGCTGGGGTTTTTTATTATAGTCTTGTTAAAACTAGTGAGGCAACAGCTCACAGAATGGTACTTTCTAACCTTCTGCCTTCTTAATCCCTTTGCAATATTAAATTTATATTTCATTCTTTCCAGCTACATGTTACCATGCATCTGTAACCTCTCCACTACTGATCTCAATCTACAGTATTACTTTGCCTTGGCAGTTCTTGTTGGCTCTGAAATTATTTTCAGCCCAAGAGGTGGTCAAGTGAAAGCTGTATTCTCCGCCACTATTTTCTTTGCTAGTTGTCCCAAAGTCATTGGTCCTTGTTGCTGGTTATCCTCTGTGTGCTTCATTCCCTCTCTTCTACACACACTTAGTGTCCTTGTTAGGTCATTCTTTCCTGTGCATTTCATTTGAACCCAATCTCAAGCCTCACCTTTGATATTCTTCCAACTACAGCCTGAGTCTCCAAAAGAGAAAAGCACTCCACTGGAATTATATCACTATAGTTTAGGACAGGATTTGGCCCTGCTTTAAATTATTTAATGAAATTAATCACTTGTTGCATAATAGAACATTTTAGCTGATGATACATCAAGTTCCTTTGCTTATGTCTTCATTGTATTGAATACAATACTCTCACAATACTATTATAAGATAAGGAAGCAAATTTTCCTTTGCCAAACAGATAAATAAGAGTGATATAGAAGATGCAACCACATTGCTCAGTAAAACAGGACCAGAGAGCTTCCTGTGGCTCTGGGGTCAGTTATCACAGCACAGATGTCTCTACACTGTGCATAGCCCTAGGTTCATTTCTGGTATCATGAAGTTCCTCAGTGGTCCTAAGACATTATTATTGTGGATATTAGTATTGTATACATCATTTTTTTCTACTCAGAATGTCTCAAATAATGCAAGAGCTACATGCAGTCCATTGGAGTGCCTATTTGTGTCATTTACTGATATGTGGGTAGGTGTTGCATGCCACTGGGTATGTTATAATGGTACAAAGAGGTAGTTAAGCATGAAAAGTCTGCTGGGAATGTGGTGGAGAACCATGTAGGGTATAGAGACCTAGTACAGGTTTTTCTGTACCACCAGGTGGCAAGAATTTTGATGTAATAAATGGCTTACAAGCTTTTTATGAAGCTAAGGTGTGGTCTTCCCTAAAGCAGGGCTCGTATCCCTTAAAATAAGCTTACTGAATGGTCTAGATGTACTATGGTCATTTTGCCCAACCATGAAAAGCCAATGGAGCAGAATTTTCCTATGCTAATTAAATGCAAGGCATTTCTCTAGGATGTAAGCTTTCACATTACAAGTTGTATTTCAAGGTATGTATAATACAAGGACAGTGATGCCACACAATTCATAACGTAGAAGATAACATCATTGTAAAACAACTTGGCTTTGTTAATTCTCTCTAAGGAAAAGTTGTTTCGATAACCCATTAGGGAATTTATTTTCAAACAGATCTCATGTGCAGCAGTGTTTCTCTGGTGGCTGAGTTCCCTTGGGTTAGTATTTATTTACATTAAAAGTGCACTGGTATTTCTGTTACATGTCTTTAGCCTAAAATATGGTTTGAAACAGAAACAAGTACTTACTCATCTAGCTATTAAAGTAAGCTGATAAGATTCACAATTCATGAACTGTGAAGTAATATACAAGCTGAATTAAATGAACTTACACAAATTCATAGATGTAACAATAAATGAATTAATATACAAACTGTAAGAGGAGATAACATGTGGGTCCTGATGTTTCATGGAAACATATTGCCACTCAACTATTTGTTAACATTGCTATCAGATACAGACATAGAGAAATCTAGCATAGTCAATCTAGCAGATCACTGCTATCATTCAATCCATCCAGATGACTAGTACTGCTAGATCTTTTCTTTGGCACGGAGTACAGTTCTCTTACTTAAGGCCAATCTGCCGAAGTCTAGATAGCCAGCATCCCAGTGGAAGCTTTTTGCTACCATGATAGCACAGTAAACAGAAATTAGAGCTTACATTCTGACAACATGATGGATTATACACCACAAAATATTATTGCTTGATGAAAAAAATAATATGTAGCTAGAGTACCTAATGATTATTGAATCATAAGCAGTGGGGTTTTTTGTTTGCTCATCCTTCCTCAGTTACAGAACCTGCCCATTAGGATTATTTCTTCCCATTGGTAACCGGCTTTATAAAACTACCCTGCTTTGTTTTACCAGCGTACTAAAACCACAGCTTGCTGAAGTCAGTGTTGTTCAACCAAATGAGAATTAGGAAATTAATTGACTTTTGTAACAGTGCTACAATAGAGGACATAACAAAATCACAACATAACCCCTTGCTTTTCCCTGGAATGAAAAATATGCTGTCCTGTTGCAAAAATAACAGTGTGATTGGTTGTGAGCCAGAGGCAGGGATAAATAAATTTCTAATTACTGCCAGCAACTTAATTTACAAGCTAAAATTAAACACCTCCCTGCCTCCCAAAAAGAAAACCCCCTAAAAACAACCTTTCAGAAGATGCACTGATACAAATAAAACCATTGTCATCTAGTGCACTAAGCACAGGATAAGAGTCATAAGATTTGGTGTTCCAACTGCTGTCATGTACCTACTGTATGACCATGAGCAAGTCATTGGATATCAGTATAAGTTTCTTTGAGCTGGTAACTAGCTACATTTGGACACAGTTCAGAGATCACGGCTTCAACTATGATCTGTGGATAAAATTTCCTGCTTATGTAGAAAAAGTTTCTGTAATTTTAAGGAGAGATTTAAAATGTCAACAGTTAAAAGCCTTAACTGTACCTTATCTGCAGGTATTTATACTGGGGAGTTTTAACAGAATTATGTGCCCACATGATATGATTAAGGCCAAAGGAATAGAGATAATCCAGCTTTATGTAAAATAAGATTCTTGCTGTACAAGTCCTACTCACAGGTTTTGCCACAAGATATACTGGTCTTCTAAAAGTCAGTCTTCAAGTCAGCATATTACAACTGTATCAGACCAGTCAGATCTCCAAAATGAATATCATTTATCTTCTGAGTTAATGAACGGACATTTATTTTTAAATGTAATATACTGGTCTGTGTCCTAAATGAGCCAGCAATACATGATTGAACAGAAAATATGCAATTACATAATGATGTTTAGTAGGCAGAGAATAGTCCTGACTGACTCCAGTGTTAAATGTATCATCGTATAAAAAAGTGCACCGAGCCATAACATCAAAGTTAAATGCCAACCCTCTAAAACTTTCTCCTTCTGGGAAGGAAATAAGCATCACTACCTGTGAATGACTATATAGCCTATGTAGTAATAACTCTAATGGAGTGAGCACTCCATTATTTTAGTTACTCAACTTTACCCAGAATATCTTGCTTTCAGTAACCATTAGATTAGCCAAATTTAAAACAGTTGCACATTTTCCCTCTTTAGCTTCAGCTTTAAAAGTAACATGTTGAAAGTTTTTGCTGTTTGTAAGACCATGCTTAGGGGAAAAGTTTGTTTCTTAACACTTAACATTTGCCCTCTCTATTGGCTCTACTATTTCCCTGGTTCACTACAGGGGTTTGTAACAAGTCAAAGTCTAAAACCAACACACTTTTATGGTTTCCTGTGAAAGCCATTGTAAACTACCATTTGCACAGAAGCAGCAGAATCTGGAAGTTCACTCTGAAAATGTCAGTTCATTTCATTAAATGTACCCACATTGTTCTGAAGTGAGCAAAGGCACCAAAACACATGGTGAATGGATCTTCACTTTCCTGATGCATGTGTGTTTTCATTGGAGCCTTCCCTGACACAAAGCACAGACTGAACAGAGCTTATATCAGAATCATGCTTATTTTTTTTTGAGGAAAGTCTTCTCTCCAAAACTCATATCATATACTTCAGAAGCAGTAAGATGCACACTGTAATAGATGAGGAGACGTACGAAGAAAAATAATAGTTTTTTCAGTAAAGAACTGGGCAGGCATTAGAGAGCTCTGTTCTATTGCCAGCTCTTCCACACACTGCTTATGCTATGCTAGACAAATCAACATTATTTGGACAGATATTCCAAATTCCTTGTACAGCTGTTTTAAAATAAAACAGCTTTTCATGGGTTATCTTTCAAAACTTTCTCCACTTCAAAAAAAAATTTAAAAATATTATTGGAAAGGATTGATTTTTTTTTAATCCTTTAGATAGGAAAGAGACAAGAAGAGAAAGAAAAAAAGCCATGTTTCACTTTCATATGTGCATAAATTAAGATCATAAAGCAAAAAAATTCAAAGGATCTGACTTTAAAGCTTTCAAATGCATTATCCCATCTGGCTTACATTTTGCCCAAAGAAATAGATTCTGCTATCTGGGGATAGGGAGAGAACAACACTTAGGAAGCATATTCAGCAGTGTCTAACCAGGCTTTGACCTGTGAAGCTGCGCTCCTACACTGATCCATGGTGACAGTACAAAAGAGTGCGTAGGAAGCAAGAGGAGGCGTGTGGTTGATGAATCCATGCCAGTGTCATTCCACTGGCAAAATCCCCCTTCGGCAAAGGGAAGCTGTTGCAGAAGCTCCAGCACACTGAAGGCTGCAGCTGTGTGTGCGTACAGTACTTATGCTAATTTTGCCCAACCTGGGAAAAGACCGGGGGTGGCTTTATCACCAACACAGTACACCTCTGCTAAACACTCATTTTGCTTGGGGCAGTGAACAGAATTAAGCTCTGAGAACAGACTCTATTAATATGAAGAGAAACAATCAGTTTATTTGCTACCATGCAACTTAAGTTATCAGTTTTTCCACTGCGTGTTAAGGCCCTGTTGCCATAGTAGGCATAGAAGTTCAGAAGAGTGAACTGCTGTTCACAGAACGGAATGGCTCTGAGGAATTACAGAACAGTGGTTCAAAAAAGGACACAAAAGCAATTACAGAAGCTGCAGGGAAATGAAATATTTTTCTTTTGTGGTAATGCTTGCAGTTTCCATTTTGACAGTGGTAGCACAGACATTAAAAGACATTTAATCTACATTCAACAAAATGTGTTTTTAAAAAGACAGATCAAACCATATTCTCAATACATGGTGACAGTGTTCTCAAAATCAAGGACTGCCTAATGTAAAAATAGTCATGGATTCGGTGTACATCCTTTATTCTAGGATCAATATTTTATAGTACTAAAAATGATGTATTTTTATCTTAAAAAAAAGAAAAAACTATTTACCTGATAGTTCTTGTTGGAGGTAATTAATGCACTTAACAAGAAAAAATGTCTTCAGATACTGCTTTGTTTTGAATCACCTATTACACAGATTTATACAGTTAATTTAAATTGCCTGGCAAGCAAAGAGAAACTGCTATTATGGGACCCTTTTACAGCTTGAGAAGACAAAGTTAACGAACATGGAACTTCCAAGTACTTACACAGGGAGTCCATTTGTGAAAGAATTACATAATACTACATGTGACCGCAGATATTCTTGTTAATGTGTATTTTTTTAGACGGAGGTACCTTTCTAGAACCCAGGCCAAAAGATCTTTTTCATTCAATGCTCAATAAAAGTTTGAATCTTTAACAGAAGCAAGACGAATAATTACTATAGTATGATTAAAAAAAACAACCCCAAAAAAATCCAAAAACCTAAACCATATAGAGTTTTGATTCTGGATGTATTCCATTTTGCACCAATGAAGGTAAATCTGTTTTGCGAAGGCAGAATTAACGTATTCATATTTCTGCCAACATCCACCTTAGTTTACTGTTGCTAACAGAGAGGCTATCACAAATGCTGTGGTTTGTAATGTAAGAACAAAAACCTCATGGGTCTCTGGGGTGGGGAACTACAGTAAGTTATCTGCTTCCAATCTTTGTTCTCATGAATTGATGCGGTGACACATATTTGCATTTCTCTTATAGAAAATGATAGAGCATGTTAATAGCTATGTAATAGTTGAACAATTATTTAAATTCAGGTTAACCCTAGTTATGTTTTTTATTAAATTCAGGGAGTGATTTCCCCACCTCCAGTGCAAAGAACTATGAAGTGGGGCTTACATTCAAAGAAGGGTCTCTAAAGTTTTTCTCACATCGTTTCCTGGCGCGGAAGTCACACAGAAGCTGTGGCTTCCGAGTTGTTGCCTGTTTCCCCAGTACTAGGAAGATAAAGGATCAGAAAACATCAGGATAGGAACTGTCCTAAAGCAACAATATTTAGCTTTGCTGATCCTCTTTGGCCTGATAGCCCACTGGACATATCCACCTGACCCAACTGATAAAAATAACCCAGGGCCCAAACTCTGCCATAAAAGATGGGTGCTTAGCAATTAGCAAGGCTGCAGGAGCGGGCATACTGTTAAGGCTTTTAATGGAGATTGATATGACCCTTCAGCAGAGGGCTGCCCAGCCAATACTACATCAGTGGGAGCAAAACATACCTGTAGAAGTGTTATCTCCTAAATGGCACGAGGAAGCCAACAGACCCAGAAGACTTCTTTTGCTGAGCACAGGTGAAGGGGACTTGCTTTTCAGACTCTCTTGCTGTTGATCAAAGAAGAAACAAAACATATAAGTAAAACCAAATTCCCTCTTCATCACTACCCCCAAAGTATTAACTGACTTCCTTATATCTTCTGGAATGTCAGACCCTGTTTCTTCTTTACCGTCTAATTAATTTATTGCTAATGGGTAGTTTTGAAACCCACATGTGATCCATCTCTATTATGTAAGTGAAGATTCTGTTTGGGAAACCTCGAGGCAGTGTAATCAGAAATGTGGCCATTTGTTCATTCTCACTGTTGACTAATTTCATTTGGCTTTAAATGTGTGACTAATTTTAACACTATGGGAAATTAATTATGTGTTCTGATCAGTATTAACCTAATTAGTGATCATGAAACTTCCCAAGCAAAACACTTAATTATATTAGAATTAAAATGAAAAACTTCCAGTAAAACACTAACATACTCAAAGGCTACCACCAGGAGAAAACTTGCAACTTTCTAAAGTGACTTCCATAATGAGTTTCTGACAGCTAACTCTGCCACACAAGGTAAAGGTGTTTGTAATGTGATGTTAGAAATGTACCCATACATCACACATAAGCTGTGCAATACATAAACCAATGCTTTTAAGCTTCAGTTCACCAGATACAGCAAAAACCCCTTTCCAGAAAATCTCTTAATTCCCAGATAGAAATGGTACCTGTCCCTACCCCCAAGGCCACCAGAAACAGTTTTTGGAACAGGAACAAATCTTTCCGTCAACCTACTTGTCTTCATATGCAATCATTTTCCTGCTGAAAACCCCTGGGTGTCCACTTCCAGCTCCCCTCTCATTCACTCCTCTGTTTTCCATTCTTCATGCATTTTTATGCACAATTAGTTCAGAAAGGAGCTGCTGCACCCTGGAAACACAGGCCAGAGATGCAATTTAAATGGGTAGAATAGAGAATGCCACACTCTCAAAAAGATCAGCATTATCTTCTGTATTCCAGGAGGCATATGGCTTTCCTAACCTAAGCACAAATCTATATTAAAGAGCTTGCATGTACATTGCCCAAATAAAATGTCTTGCATCCAGATTTTTGTTAAAAATTTGATGCTCTGTTATGTTATTTTACAAAGATCTTCTTGTAATTAAATGACAGCAGATAACTGAAGGAATCATTACGGTTCTCCTGGGATAATATAGTTATTCATACCTGAATCTGACCATCCTTTCAGTTACTTTTTTATAAAAAGTTCAATGTGATCCCTACAGGCTACCTATCATTCCCAGGTACTGGGATGATTGCAGTTCAAGTATTTAGTTAAGATAAAAGCTTTGTATTTAATTAGAAATCGATCTTCTACTTGATCAGATAGTATTGTGTTATGTATTCATACACAGGTCTCTTTTGAATGTTCTTTCATCTGTATGCTGCTCATAGTGAGCAAGCAAGTGAGCCCTTTCCAGACATGTAGAAATAATACTTGGAAATAAATAATACTAGGAAATTCCCAGCTTTTGTGGGCTCAGGGTGAATGGGGCCACCACTAATTCTCTTGTTACCTCCCAGCTCTTGGTTAAACAATTTATCTCAGTTATCAACTGTATGCAAAGACTGCCAGAAGTGTATCAAGTCAGTATTACTTATCAGTTATGTATTGTCTCCAAACACAATACAGTTAATGAAGATTAAAATGCAAGCCAGAAAAATTGGGAATGTGTTCCTCTAGAGCTCCATCATATCATTTATGCACAATATGAAGATTTTCACTCTGAAGTTAATTCCTCTCTTTCCTTGCAAGAATTTCTTTTTATTTTATGGTTACTAATCTAACTTACATTTCAAAAACAGAGACAACTAATCCATTGAAGAGTTAGTGAAGATAAGATCCTGAGGAGATGCTGGCTCCAGTACGCTGATAGTTTACCATATGAAAGAATTTGTGAGAAAGATTTTTAGTTTCCTATTTCTACATTAGCTGTGTTACATATGCATTTGTGCCTGAGCTCCCCACTCCTGGATAGTAAACACACCTGCACCTCCCAGTGTGATTGAAGGTGTTTATATATGTGGGTTCATTAATGGGTGGCTGCATTCCATAGTATGCCCTAGGCTGTTTGCTATTTTGTCTTTCACTCCACTAGCTTCAGTACCTTGTGACAGTGTATCATTGATGGTAACATTACAGAATCACAGAATCATTACGGTTGGAAAGGACCCTCAAGATCATCTAGTCCAACCGATAGCCCTACACTACTCTTACCCCTAAATCATCCCCTGAAGAAGCACATCTATCCTCTTCTTAAAAACCTCCAGGGATGGTGACTCCACCACCTCCCTGGGCAGCCTATTCCAATATCTCACCACTCTTTACTTATTTCAGTAAAGAAATTCTTCCTAATATCTAATCTAAACCTACCCTGGCACAACTTAAGCCCATTCCCTCTAGTCCTGTCACTAGTCACAATCGAGAAGAGGCCAACACCTGCCTCCCTAGAATGACCTTTCAAGTAGCTGAAGAGAGCGATAAGGTCTCCCCTCAGCCCCCTCTTCTCCAGGCTAAACAACCCCAGCTCCCTAAGACTCTCCTCATAAGGCCTGTTCTCCAGACCCCTGATTAGCTTAGTTGCCCTTCTCTGCACCCTCTCCAGTACCTCTATGTCCTTCCTATACTGCAGCGCCCAAAACTGCACACAGTACTCAAGGTGTGGCCTCACCAGTGCCGAGTACAGTGGCAAGATCACCTCCCTGCTCCTGCTGGTCACACTATTCCTGATACAAGCCAGGATACCATTGGCCTTCTTAGCCACCTGGGCACACTGCTGGCTCATGTTCAGCCGGCTGTCAATCAGCACCCCCAAGTCCTTCTCTGCTGGGGAGCTCTCCAGCCACTCCTCCCCGCGCCGGTAGCGCTGCTGGGGGTTGTTACGACCAAAATGCAGGACTCTACATTTACCCTTATTAAACCTCATACCATTGGCCTCTGCCCATCGATCCAGCCTGTCTAGGTCCCTCTGCAGAGCCTGCCTACCCTCAAGCAGATTAACACTCCCACCCACCTTAGTGTCATCTGCAAACTTACTAAGGGTGCACTCTATCCCCTCATCCAAGTCATCAGTAAAGATGCTGAACAAGAGAGGCCCCAGCACTGACCCCTGAGGGACACCGCTTGTGACCAGACGCCAACCGGACTTGACTCCATTGAGCACAACCCTCTGGACTCGACCATACAACCAGTTTTTTTATCCAGCCATGCGTATGCTCATCCAAGCCATGAGCAGCCAGCTTCTCTAGGAGAATGCTATGGGAAACCGTCACACACTTTGCTAAAGTCAAGGTAGACAACATCCACAGCCCTTCCTTCATCTAATAAGCGAGTCACCCCATCATAGAAGGAGATCAGGTTAGTCAGACAGGACCTGCCTTTTGTGAAGCCATGCTGACTGGACCCGATCCCCTGGCCACTCTGCAAATGACACAGAAGTGTACCCAGGATGATCTGCTCCATCAGCTTTCCTGGCACAGAAGTCAGACTAACAGGCCTGTAATTGATAGAACTGTCCCAGGCTATAAAAATCTCTAGAAAATGCTTTATGGAGAGCAACAAATAAGCAAGTCTTAAAATAATATTCTAGCATTGTTTTTTGGGGACTGATGTCTTAAAAATCTGTGTTGGTTTTCAGGGTCCCAGAGTATCCTGGCAAAATAAACCTATATTCAGGGACTTGTATTGCACCAATCTCTACATATATAGATTTTAATTGTTTTTTTCAGTCAGTCACTTTTAGGTACCAATGGATGAAATCTATGCTTTGGAAATCAATTTACCCTGACATGGAAAGCCTGGGTTGCTTTTTAAAAAACATGCAGAACACAAAAAGCTGCAGGTATTGTGTAGGCAAATAATTTATGCAATAAATATGTTTGCTATCCTGGCTTTTTTGAAATCAATAGATTAGGTCATTAATAATTTTCAAAACTCATTATCATGATGAGGAATAAAACAAAGCCAACTTTTTTGACTGAAAGATATATTAACGAGAAGCTTTTATTGCTATATACTTCATTTTGAAGCTACTGACATGAAATATTCGAAGCACAATATATGACTAAATTAAAATTTAATTTTATATAGTGCCAATCTGTAAAACCTTGGTCTGTCTCCTTCAGTCATATTTGACAAGTTCAAACATCAGTTTGGCACCAAGACAGCATTCATTTCAAGCTCACAAGCATAGGTCAAAAAAAAAAAATCCTCTAAACTAATGTGAAAAAATGGCTTCATGTTTGCTAACACTAAACTTAAATAAATGATTAAGGCTCTATTGAAGATATTAGTAATAAACTCAGAATTACACCTTGGAAAAGTAACTACAGCATATAAATTTTGGTATTATTTCTCATTATGAAACACCTCTTGCTTCATTTTCCACATTCACAAAAACTGTAACACCTAGGCTTTCAAATTGTTCATTCAATTTATATGTCCAAAGATGAGTGAATACCACGTGAATGCACAAACAGAAAATGGGAGGACTAGAGGTATTATAAAGCAATGCAAAAGCAAAGCACAGCTATGATATGGGACCTGATCTGCCATCTTTTATCAAGCAAATTTTCCACAGGGAAACAAGGTTCATACAAAAAATGCAGTATGGCCTCAAAGAAGTGTATCATTCCTCTGGACACCAGTGTATCTATTCTGATATACTAAACTAAACTTCTGCTTGCTACTGAACACAAAATTGAGCACAAACATGCACAGAAAATCTTGTGTTACCCTTCTAGCAGAGAGGGAATAGATGGAGACACGTTCAGGGACAGAGCTGGGATATTTTTGGGCCCCACCAGACCAACTACTTGTTTTCCTTTTCAAGGCCTTTTGCAATAAGAGTAACTTAAAACATCTCTAAATTATCCTGGGAGACTAGACCTGCACATAGCTGACAAACAACTGGGAGAGTATTAAGTTTACCTTTGGAGGCTTTCCATAGCTGTCTATGGAGCTGTGTCTACCAGGACCATCGAGCTGCTTCCTTTCTCATGAAGTCCACAGGCAAATTCAAAGAGGAAGCTGATTACTTCCCTGCATAGCTGGAGTTTCAAAAATAGTTTTGTACTGCACAAATTAAAGCCCTGGGAACTTTTATACTTCTAGCTGAAAAAAAAGAAAAAAATTGCTAATGCCAAAGAAAGGCAACAACAAGTTGAAGATGTTTTTGAATGTTTTTGCTCTTTCATCCAGATAGGAAGAGTAGCCTTTAAAATCCATCCCACCACGATTTGGAACAAACCCAAACAAATATAATGGTATATATAAATTCACCTTTGAGTCAGCATCTCGTGTTTCAGCACTTCTAGTCACAGCATCTTTCAGAATAGTACATCATCCATATGCTTCTTACGAATCTTTTACATTCTCAGGAAATCAGAAGATGGATGCTAAAATCCAGAATGCAACCTTAAAAACTTGTATGTTTTTATTAGCAGGTTTTGTTAAGCATATTTTGTAGTGGGAGACAGCAACCTCTCCTTTATAATTTGAACAATTAGCTGGAAATAAGAGGTTATCAAGCAAGGAACATCTGTAGTAGCTAAAGAGGAATATTCTAAACTGATGGAGAAAACACAAATATTTGCAGATAAAGTAAAGAAGAATTAACTCATTTTCACTATAATGTGTATGAAGTACAAAAGAGAGTCATAAAAGCAGCACATGGTTTTCTAGTCCCACAGGAACCTCAAAATGATGCTTTTGTTTTAAGGAAAATAAGTGGGCTTGGGTAGGAGGGGTTTTTATGTGGGTTTTTATCCAGGATTTTTGCCACTGGGAAATAATCTCAAGATCATGTTTCCAATGAAACTGATTTACTTGATCAGTAGCTAGAAGGAAATGGAGACCAGGCAGGAATCTTTATTGATGTACATGGTAACTGGTATCTTTGTAAGCTTTTTAATCAGTCTCATCCTTCAAATTTTTCTTAAAATTAATTCCTTCAGACTAAAGAAGCATAACTGACAAAATTTACCAAATGTCATATGGTGCATGATCAATCCCCTTTACTTCTGTAACACTTAAATAGCAAATATTTATGGGGTTTAGAGTGTTGCTGCCATTTTATCTGTGTGGACTATGATCCACACATTAATAATGCATAACAAGTGCATTATTGTATGTCTCACAGGGTCCCACAAACCAAGTAATGACATTCAGCCCTAAATCACCCTTACGTCCCACTAGTATGGGAACATAGTTAATTGATATAGCAAAATTAAGAGAATGAGAGCATGGAGTCATTTACATCTGGAGCTTGATATAAATGTTGTGCTAGATAATTCTGTATGTTTGTTTGAAGTTTGTTACAGAATTGAGATGAACATCACCAGTTGAGTTAGAGCCATGCCACCTCTCCCACTGACTTCCAACTGAAATTGAATATCCACAGCCCTCCCAGAGCTTCAGAATCACAGCTTAATGTTATAAACATACTTTCCCAGCTGTACTCTTACTCAAAAATCATCTGCTTTGTACTCGCATCTTATCCTCTTCACTAAGCACCCTGGTATAAACCAGAATGCTTCTGTTAAAGTTTTATGGACAGAGAATGCTTTATACTTAGTATTTTCAAGCCTTCCAGAGGTCAAGAAGGAAGGAGAATTCGCTGTATTTCCAAGCAATCCCACTGATGACAGTTGTAGATGTTAGTAACTAGATGAAAAGTTTCACCTGTTCTTGCTGAGGATTCTGAATGTAATTGGACTTCTTCCTTCCATTACATTATGGAGGAAATTAATGCTATAACTCATGTGGTGAATATGAACTTCAGGTGTGCTGCCAGTTTGCAACGTGTGACTGAACTTAAAGGGATGCCACTTTTGCAATGTCTGTTCTTGTCCAGTCCTCTTTCTTTGACTTTGAGCTTTTACATTAAGGAAACATTTTTCAAGGTGAATTTTATAAATTTACCAAGTAAATGAATCTGAGGTATGTGATCTAAGTCAATTTATCTTGCATTTTGAAATGCAGCTATGAGACTTAGTATTCAAGCAAGACAGTTTCTTCATCATATTATTTCTTCAGGTCAAGAGTAGGGAAAGTATAAATTGGCAAGGATTCCAGCCTCCTGGTCTGGCTGTATTAATGAGCTGCTTTAAAAAATAATAATACTAGTAATTACAAAAAGACCCTAAAATTATGCATTCATTAAGCTATGTAATGTTTTGTAAGATAAACAGAAGTATATTGGAATAATTTCTCCCAGTAGTGGAATTTAGTCACTTAGAGGAACAGAGCAACTGCTTAGCTCAACAGGCAACTATTATACTAAATTTAGGACAGGCATCACAGAACAGAATTTCCAAATAAATGTTCCCCCAGAAATCTGGGAGGCAGAAGTTGTCTTCAGGAGTAGCCCCTGATCGTTACACTGCACACCTGAGCAGCAAAAGATTCTGTGGGCTTTAGGAGGAGGCAAATCAATCTTGAGCTGAACTGCGAGTTGTGCAGTGGAAGGCTTTAGCAGTCCTCTTGCACTAAAAGCAGTGGTTTCCTCCCTTCCAATACATATTTGTAGGTGCATGATTTCTTTTTATATTTCTTTTGGTTGACACTCTACTTCCACACATTACAAACATTTTGTGTGTATTCATAGAAATAAAAATAGTTAACCATAGAATTTGTATTAAAATACCTTCAGAGAATGTGATATAAGTGTACTGGATTGTTTTAATATCATGTTTGAACATTTGTTCTCTAAAGTAGCAAAAGAACAAAGAACTTCAATTTCCAATATAAGCTCTGAGGGGACTCACTGACATAAGCATTTCTTGTATGGTATGGTTCTGCAGTACTTTGACACAGAAATATTAAACCCTTTTTTCCAGATAGATGATGGAGAGTACATCCCCACAAGCTGCTCCAGCAGCGCTATTGCTCTTCCTTCATAGTGTCAGCCATATCTAGCAGAGGTCATGAACTGCTTCCCCCAGTCAATTTTACCACGTTTGTTCTCAGATGTGAAATTTTAATCCTCATCTTCAGAACTGACAGCAGCAAGGAAAACATCCATATAATAGAAAAACAAGAAAATGAGATTTACTATCTTTGTGGAACTTTTCCTGGATATTCTAAGACACGAGAGTTGCAGCTAGAAGGGAACATCTAGAAGACTACTCTGGAGACAGCACTAACACTTATAGAGTTCTTGATAACTTCCTTAATTGATTTCATTTTTATTCCTAATGGAGGTACAACACTATCCAAAGCCTCAGACACCCTAACCTGTGAGGTAGTATGGCAACTTCTCCTCTACGCCATGGCACCCAAACACACTGTTCTCTTATTAGTCAGCACTAATGTGTTACAGGGTAGTGATTTCTTAATGGGCCAACTTTTGGTTTTACTCACAGAAAGTCTCCAAAAACCCGGAATAAATAACAGGACTTAGAGAGGGGGATGAGAAATTCAGGGAGTTGTATTGAAGTTGGTGAATGATGAGTTCCTTGCTGAGAGAAGCATGTTTTCTATGTTTATTCCTCAGTTGACAGAAAAATACCTGTAATTATTGTCATGGTACAATTACAGAGCAGAAGGACAGGAAGGGGTAGTGTTGATAAGTTTAACTGATTAGACTTCTGGTGGACATGCAAGCAAACTGTGAAGGCAAAAAGCTCTATAGGTGGACATGGTAACTAAAAGCCAGCCTTCAATCCTCCTGCTAGTCCTCATTGCCCTGGCTTTCTAAGACCATCTGGTTTGGTCTAACCACTAATCTGTGCTACATACTAAGCCGTTTGTTGGCAGTAATGCTTGACTAGATCCCACACTGGGTATGATGGGTTGCCTGGCAACTTAATTAATTTAGCAAAATTTAATTTCCTTTATATTATTACTTTTATTCTATAACAAGCAGGGCTGAGTAACAAATGCTTAGATTTTGTTACCAAGAAAGAATTTAATTTCTGTTAAAACTTTCCTTTGCATTGAACATAAAAGCAACCAGAAGAAAGAAAGGAGAGAGGGAGGTGCAACTTAAACCAACATTTTGACCTAGCTTTAAGTTACAGTGAAGCAATAGAATGTCACAGTATGCTAATTATTTAATCAACCCACATCTTCTCTGCTGTTCATGTATTATTCTGACTATCAATCGAACACCATCTGCCCTCACAGAAAAATGTTCCTGCAACATACAGAATATTTAGCTGGCAAGAAACTCTCACCATGTTCACACTAGAAAGTCATGAACCCAAGAAAGCCTGGGGAACTTTGGGACATTAAAAACATCTCCAACTCTCTCTTGGCCTTACTCTAGAGAAACTGATGATTTCCATTTAAATTTCAAATAATGAAATAGTTTCAGTAATGCCTTTGAATGCAAATAGGAAACTGAGCTTTGGAATCCAGTGTTCCTTTTAATGAAAAAATTCGGTTACTTGGAGAACCGTGGAAAGTAACAGGAGGGAGAGATGGGTCTGGCTCCTTTTGTGCTTCCATTCAGGGCTTCTGGGCTGGGCCTGTCTGGGCTTGGGCTTGTACCCAGTACTCTGCTCCTTGGGCAGGGACCCTTTGGAGACCTGACACATATACATACCATGGGAGAAGGAGCCACTCTCCATATTAATGTTTATCCCTTACTTGGATAGCAAATCCTGGCATTTGGTAAGGTAAAGAGATCATTCCTGTCTCAAACAGGAGAACAACCATTTTTTTCAATGAGATCCTGCTAAAACACTCTAGGGAAAGGATTTTGGAAAGATTGTGTAGTAAACATAAATTACAAGTGGATCTTTACCTCAAATAGATAAAATGAAGTATAAAACCTTGCTAAGTGCAATGAATAACATAAAAACTATGCCAAAGGAACATAATATTACTTACTTAATTACGTTTTCTTTTTTTAACTGCAAAAAATAGACAGGCAGTTATGAAACTCCATCCTGAATTGCTCAAATTGGAAGTACAGCACAGATGGCCTCTTCTTCATTTTCAAGTCAAGCACTGCCTGTTAAGGAATCCCAACCAGCTCTCCAAATAAACAGGTACAAGGATTGCATGTGCTATGAGAAGTACCAAGTGCAGAGGCAGACAAAATGTCTTTGGGTGCTATTTAGAAACATATTTTGGAAAAAAGCCACCATCTTTAATTAATAGGTGAGTTAGTAAGGTAGCTACTAGATGCCTTGTCACTCCCTCATCCTGTTCCATCTCAAAGCCAGGCATGGAGTACAAAAGTGCACACCTTACCTGTTAGAACAGGCAACGGTTTTAGAGCAACATCTCTTGTACAGGTGAATAGTTGCTGATAAGGCAGTGATGGATTCACCTACCAGAATAAAAACACTGGACCCCAGCTCCTCTGTTGTCCTTATCCTGGATTCCTTGGAACAGGACCAGGGATTTCCAGTGGGACTGGAATTTGGCCCAGTGTGCCACAGTCCAATAAAACACAACCCTTTATTGGTTAAACAATGCCAAGCATGCCTCAGCCAGATGCCTATTTACTGATTACTGAGGAAAAAAAAAAAAAAGCTCTCAGATGCTATTGCTTGGGTTTGGAGGATGTAGGACATATTAATTATGAACAAATGAAATGATCACAAAACAGAGATGAGCCATGTACCTTGGTCTAGCTGTAATTCTTCATATATTAAAATAATGACAACACAGGGCTGTGCTAAAAATATATTATTGTGCTATGTAGTATCTATCTACTTAAGATAGTAGTTCTGTTTTTTCCACTATGTGGGATAATGGACCATAAAATTGGTTAAATGATTCTTCATTTAGCACAGTAATGGAAGAACTCTGGTTCATTTGGTCAACAAAAAGCTGTTCTGCTAGAAATATCTGTCCTTTCCTAGAAACAGAGAACTCCAACAGTATGAGGCGGTGTTCACTTGGAAAGCATTGTGGAGGCAATTGTGGCAAGATGGGGGGTAGGTGAACACTTTGAAGAACAGCCTCCCCAGGTGGCACTTCACCCACCTGAGTCAATTCAAAGCCCAAATACAAGTTCTTCAGGGATCTCTTGAGAAACCACAGAGCAAACCCGGCTCTGCCCAGCTGTGCCACACCAGGATATCCCAGGACCTTGGCACTGGGTCTATCACTCCCCTGCGGCCCTTCCAGCCCTGGGGCACCAGTGGAGGACTTCAGCAGAATGGAGAGCTGAACCCTGGGGTGGAGAAGAGGTGGATGAGCCTTATAGTGCCCTCAGGGCTCTGACCACTTTCCCATTTCAAAACACAAACACCCCTCTTCTCCCATTTCTCCTACCTTATGGCATAGATACACAGCTTTTCTTCTTGCAGCAAAGCACACAATAGCAGGTTTGCTTCGATTTACGCCAGGAAGGCAGCAATGTTCACACAAATGCCACCTCTGAGCAATCAATTCCCTTGTCTTCATACCAACACCATTAAAATGTTTCTCCTAACTTTGAACTTTAATTTTCCTTGTGGTTTATCCTATCCACCATAAAGGGCAGATGCCCCAGCTCTCTGCAATACAGTTTTGTGCATTTGTGTACCTACACATTTCACCTTTCTGTCACCTGTTATTTTCCAGTCTGCCCTGGAAGATTAGCCCACACCTGCTCCGAATACAGTGACCCAAATTAGATGTATACACCAGGACAGACAAGGTCTGATCTTTTTTAGTAAGTCCTAAAGATCATACTCTTGTAAAGGTAAACGACTCTGAATTTATTTTTTTTTTCCTCAGTATCATCATACTGTAGATTTCTGTTTAATCTGTGTTCCACGTTACCACCTTGTTGGGTTTTTGGAGGTATTTTTGCTAAGCAGCATATTTTGTTACCTAGTATTGTGCAATTGATTGTTCCAGACTAAGATCATGATCTTGATCTTGTCCTAGTTGAATTTCTTGGGGTTTTGAGTTCCCCAGGCCAGTTTTCTGATAACATCTTCAATTCAAATCCTTTAAAGACCTTGAAGCTTCTTATCATTTGCAAATGTAGTAAAGCATAGGCCTTTGTCCAGCAGTGGATACTAACAAACCAATTAAAAGACTTGCTCAGGTACAGAATATTAATGGAAATTTTGTGATGCAAGGTCTGCTGCCCTTCAGGGATGCTACCCATCCAGCTTGGCAACAAACACCTCTCTCAGGCCTTTCAGTGTTTTTCTAGCTTTTCTAATGGGAATGTTGTGCCACTGCCACAGCCTTGCAAATCAAGATAGAGAGTATCTGTGGCTTTTTCTCTGGCCCCTCTTTCCTAGACAGAAATGAGCTTAGTGTGATGTTGTTTCTTTTTTTCTCTTCTTTCATAGGTACTTTTAAGCTGTTTTGGGAATTTGTCCTTAAAGTTTTGAGCAGGCTGCTTTTTCATTCCCTAACTTTGCTCTGCTGTCCCCAAATAAGTCTCTTAAAGACAGGCACAAACCTGCTGGTGTCTTGCCTGTCTATAGCAAGATTTCAAAAATCCTGCATCACACTTCTGTATTCAGGGATGCAGTCCACTAGCCTCAATCAACTGTAAAACATTCTGCTTAAAGCCTTCTCTTAAATCTTCCATGTCTTAGGCTCACCTTATGCCTTTGCCCCTAGCATTGGCTGCACTAGCTGATTCTTTCCTGTGAATCTCTTTCAATGAGCATAAATGCAGAATAGGCATCAAACACTCAATTTCTCTCTGCTATCTGTAGTTAGTGCTTCTTCTCTGCTGAGAAACAAGCCAAACCTTTTCCTGGTCTTACTACTACTACTACTGAGATAATGACCTTTTCTTGTAGCAGGTATCTTTTAATAATTGTAAGGGATGACACATGACCTCCAAAAGACCTTTTGAAAATCCTCTTGAGAGCTGTTTTCAAGGGATACTACTGAGCCCTCAGCTCAAGAAAGCAGCCTATAGAGATAAGAGAGCAAGAAAAGAGCAAAACAATCATGTAAAACTCGGACCCTGTTGAGTACTGCCCTCTCACACCAAAAGCATGCAAAAGGTGAGAGAAGGTGCTCAGTGCATTTCCCCACTCCCAAGACCCTGACTAGAGGCCAGAAAAGCTTCCAGGGCACACAGCCTGACCCACAACAAAATATGAAAGAGTGTGTTTTAAAGATGGTAGAAGGAGAAGATACTGTCCCCACTCCCTCCTTTCTTGAACTTTCCTTAATGAGAGTGAGATGTTTCTTTCCCAGTAAAAGCTAACTGCTACTCTTGACATGCCTGATGTCAGCTGGAGGAACAGATGGCTCAATAGTTCATTTCAAACTGTTCACTCAGCCAAACAGCACAAATTGCATTAATTGCCTCGCAGTATGAGTAGAGAACAGAGCACTTGGTGTGTCCTAGCCATGAATCACTGAGACTTCTCATCATTATTTGCATTTGACAGGTCAGTTGTGAACTTATCTGCATGCTGGGATGGGGNAAGTGCCTGAGCTGAGCACTGTGCAGGTAACAGAAGATCCCCAAGAGCTGATTTGGCCTTTGTTTTTTTTTTTTGCCTTGGCATTGAAATGGTTTCCTCAGCACAGTGCCACTTTCTGAAGTATAATTTCTTAACATGAGAACATATGCAGTGACACACCTACTGACCAGCTCCAGGAAGCAGGAGGAACAAGATCTGATTACTGACCTTCTTCTCCATGTCCACACTGAGACGAGGAACACCTTTAACTCACTGAAGGCACTTCTGTTGTCCTGAAAAGTGGGAGCTTTACCCAGTATACAAGTCAATACACACAGGGTCAAGGAATTTCTTTATTCCAGGTTTGTGTAAAGCTGGGAGCTAGGTGGCATTTCAGAAAGCTACCTCAATTTTATACAAAACCTGCTATATATTTATTCTGTTACATGATTAGCAAAAATCTGCCTAAATTTACATCACTGGTTAGTAAATTAGCCCTTGTTTGATATTGGTTCTGATGTTCTCTCATTTACATTTAGAGCTATGATACTTTTTTTTATTTCTGCACATGCTCAGAAAGGGGTGGGTTTAAGTGGGTTGGGGAGGTTACAATCTCCCCCTGTTGTCTTTACCTTCCCCACAGTTACACCTGTTTCCTGCTGACTTCAGACCTTGGGGCAGTTATCTTAGTTCCTTCCAGGGCAGGAGGCTCCTTGTTCTTCAGCTTTGTAACTCCCTTTTGAAGGATTAGCAGCTTAGCAAAGAATGCAAGTTTACCCAGTACAGAGTCATAGAATCATAGAATCAGGGAGGTTGGAAAAGACCTCTAAGACCATCAAGTCCAAACATCAACCCAACACCACCATGCCCACTAAATCATGTCACAAAGTGCCACTCCTACACACTTTTTGAACACCTCCAGGGATGGTACCTCCACCACTTCCCTGGGCAGCCTGTTCCAATACTTAACCACTCTTTCAGTGAGTAAATTTTTCCTAATATCTAGCCTGAACCTCCCCTGGTGCAGCTTGAGGTCATTTCCTCTGGTCCTATTGCTAGTCACCTGGGGGAAGAGACCAACCCCCACCTCACTGCAACCTCCTTTCAGGTACCTGTAGAGAACAAGAAGGTCTCCCCTGAGCCTCCTCTTCTCCAGACTAACCAACCCCAGTTCCCTCAACTGCTCCTCAGAAGACTCATGCCCTAGACATTTCACCAGCTTTGTTGCCCTTCCTTGGACACCCAACAGCAACTCGATGCCTTTCTTGTAGCAAGGGGCCCAAAACTGAAACCAGTATTCGAGGTGTGGCCTCGCCAGTGCCAAGTATAGGGGGACGATCACTTCCTTAGTCCTGCTGGCCACATTACTTTTATACACTAGTACACATGTATACAAGCATCTGAAAGTTCATGCAGAAGGCCAGGCAAAAAGCAGTCCTTTAGGTCTGAGTGCTCTAAACCTTGCCCAGTGAAGTGATATATTAAATTCTTCATATCTGTTGAAAAGTCCCAACACCTTGCTCATCACTTGCAAATGAATAGTTAGTGTTAAGGCCACTGAAGACACTACATTTTTTTTTGACCAGAGAAAACAGATTGGGAAGTTACAAGATAAGACTAGAAGTTTAAGGATATAGCCTTCTAGCTAATATGATTAATGATGGTTTTCTGTTACCTACTGAATATATTTTATTTATCAATGTTATCAAAACACAATACCATGAAAAGACTAACCTTAGTCTCCCACAGGCTGTTAAAAGTCCTTCTGCAAAACTTAGAGGCAAGTCCTGTTGCTCTTTCCTCCCCTCTGCTTTAGGGGAAGCAGAACCACTGTGGTTTTACCACCAAGGCAAAATTTCTGTACCACAATGATATGCATACTAAATTCTCCTTAAGCCACTCCTACAAGAAATGAAAACAAAAAGCCATACATCTATAACTCCAGACATCTCTGCTGCAGTCCTCCCTAAATCACAAAGTAGCCTTAGATCTGATGATTGTAAATGGGTGACAGCTGAGGAGTGGTTGATTTGCTCCACCCCTGTTTGGTAGAGGCTTTGTCTTCACTCTCCTTCAGAGCTCCCTCTGTGCTAACATCAGATCTTAAGTGTTTCTTGAGAAAAGGTGATCTTTGCATTTTCCTCTCTTAAAGAGAAGTCGACAAGAAGGGAAAGGATCTCTAGCTGTATCTTACGGAGGAAAATACGTTAAGTATATCAGTGCTCTGCTTATGTGAAAGTTACTTTATACCATTAATCACTTTGCCTTTCACCAAGTCTGGGGGAGAAAAAGCCTTGGATCCGCTCTCTGTCTATTCTGTACTTCTAAAAGAGGTGCAACAAAATTCCTAGAGTCAGGTCTTCTTATGCTGGGAAGGTTTTACTTCTGATGCCCTCTACCTTTTTGCTTTGACCATGCCCTCTTGCTCAGGTCCAAGACAACTTTCTGTGGCCAGCTCTCCATGGGCAACTCTACGTGCCCAACCCCACACAGGAATATTGGGTTGTTGTTGTCTGTTGGCTGGCAGATTCTGACACTCAGGTCCTCCCTGCTGTATGATGAGCCCACAGAGTCCTTGAACTTTGGTGAGGGCTCTGCACAGTGCCACTGGGAGACCCAAGCATGTGGCAGTGAGTGTTCTCTCATGGGAGGCAGAGCAAAGACTGCCTGCAAGCTTGTTCCTGCTGTGCCAACACTGTATATTACATTAGGGGGAGAAGGAGGAGGTGTGCAGGCAGGAGGCTGAGTGGTGGAGGAGGCAGGGAGAGCAGCTCCAGGCACAGCTCTGGATGTAGAGGGAAAGAAAACCCTCTGTATATATAATAAGTGAGTTAAAGCATAAGGAATAATGAATGACACAATTTGTAACACGTGCTAGCTGATTAGTCACATGCCTTCACTGTGCTTGGCCATCACAGGTGTCCACCTTGGTCTGCAACTGGTTTTGGTGACTTGTTAATAAAGTAGGATTTGAATTAATGATGAGATAAAGGCAACTAAATCGAATGTGAAACACAAAGTTTACATTTTGGCCTACATAGGTGTAGCCAGCTAATGCACAGGAGGGATGCAAGGTAGGTGGGGAGTACTACAGGAGGGTTTTGTTGAGGAAGTCAGGAAGAAGGCAGCTGCCTCGCTGCTTCCCACTGGCCAGCAAGCCCTCACTGATACTGCCAGGCACGTTGTGTAGATGGGGAAGCAGTGTCATGGCAGCAGAAACTGCTGGCTCCTCACCTTCCCAGCTGCCCAGGGCTGAGGAGGATACCAGGGTGGTGGGACACCATGCCCGCAATTCCCTCAATTTAAAAAACCACCACTACCATCCCCCTAAAAAAGAGGGAAAAAATAAACAAGGCATGTCAAGAATGAGTTTGCAGGTTGTCTCCCCTCCACCTGCCTTGAGAGACTCATGTAGATTTGACCAGGTAGAGTTGTCCAGTAGACAGTTGTTCCATTCCAGTCTTCTCACTCTTTGCTTACAGTAATGGCTGTTTCTGCACCACCAGAAACACCCCTGTCCCATGCCACTCACAGAAGTGCTGTGGGACCTCTTCTTGGGTGGGACCTCCCCATACTGTGGGACCTAAGTAACTAACAGAGACTTTTCCTGGTATATTTTCTCCCTCAAGAGCAGCTTCTGTGGTGCATTTACGTGATCTAATTTTGAGCACTGTCATTTGGACTCCCTTCTTTGGTAATAGAACCTTACTGTTCTTCTGACACCTGCTTCAGTTCTCATCTGTGAGGACAAAGTGCCCTCCTTCATGCCTGCGGGCTCCCTGTCTCTCATGGCCTAATTCCACCAAAGATACCCATGCCCACATTTGAGGTGAGCTGTCCCATAGACCACTCCAAGAGCTTCTGCACCGCAGCACACTCTCTGAATAACCTGTCCTTCCTCTGGACTTGAGTAAGCAGGCTCTGAAGTTACAGGAAAGCTTTCAGCCTGTAGCAGGAACTAATTCAGACACTAATTTATTCCTTTGGGCCTTTTTCCTGGTTTAGCTTTATTTTACTAGCATTTAACTGCATTCTACTCAAGCCTACTCACAATACCAATGTGGGAAAAAGGGAGCAAGAACCGAAGTACAAAGCCGCCCAAAAGATCTGGAATGGCAGAACAAGGTGGTGTTCATTACCACCAGCTCTTCCCCTGCTCTGGGAGAGGATAACAGGCAGCAGAGAAGCAGTTAAGTCAAACTACAGACCTGCAACCTCAACTGTTGGATTTTTTTGCTTATTAATCATGTCCTTTAATGTAACAGGGAAAGAGTGAGCCCATGCTTAGCAGCAGATAACTTTAAGTCATGGAGCTCTGTACAGTAATGACTGGGAAACATGAATTATCAGAAAATCTGTCTTATTCTCCAGCTACTCAAGTTTTTTACCAGCACTGGCTGTGCCAGAGGAATTCACAAGGTCTCTTTTAAAAAAATGCACTCCTCAATTAATCATCTGTTGACACTTTTCTGGACAGGTCTACTATATTGACCCCAGCCCAAAATAGATGCAATTCTTATTTCCCCCTTCGAATTCTTAACCAGGCTAAAAGAGTGTTATTGATGTGATTAAGCTAACTAACAGGAGGAAGTCCCCAGACCAACACACAGAATAATACTGGAGAGAGAAATTTAATAGTTCATGCTGTAGAGATGGTCAGTAGCCAGATGGCCCTGGCTGTCATGAGCTGCTATGATCCTTCCAGCCTCACCGAGCATTTCAGAAGCCCTGATGAAGGAAGTCCTCAAAGACTTTTTAAAACTTCAAATAAATTGTATTATGGGTTCCCATTTATTCATTGGATGTCTATGCTCATGACTTGGTACAAAACTGATTCAGCTTTTCCTGCTTTGATAAAAAAAAAATGCATTATTGAAGTTGAATATACATTCTTTACTAACCTATTAATTAAACAGCTATGAGAGCTTTTGAAACCCAACACCCAGGGCAAGCAAATGACATGGAGACTGCTGCTTCCTACCCAGCAATAACAAGGTTCTTGCAACAGTTTTTCAGTTATAGCCCCTGCTACCAAATTCCCTTTCTGTGAGAGTGTAAAGGAGGGGCTAATAATAAGCCTTCTGGCAACTTCTCTTTAGATTTTTTTCCCAGAACCAATAGTAACAGTTTGACTCAGAAAACGTAATGTCACATGCATAATAAGAATTTAGTGTGATTTTGCTGATTTTTCTGAAAGACTAAATCCAAATTTCTGCTTTTGGTGGCAGCAACATAATTGTCAACTGCTTCAAGGTTACCATCCTATTTTTTCCTCTGCTTTGTTCTTTCTTTGTACCTTACTTTGATCTCATGTTCTCTGCTGAAGACTCTTGCTTCTCTCTTACATATCAAGTATTAATAATCAAGTATTTATTTCCTAAGTACCACTCAATGTTACGACCATCTCAACATCTCCACTTCAGGTAACTGACTCTCAGTACCAGCTCATGCCCATTTGCTGTTTATCCATCCAAGAGCAGGTAGTCCCAGACCCACTCATGGTCCACCTGGTAAAACAAGTAATTGCCAAGTACAGCTGAAGCTACTATATTGTTAATTAAAATGTAGCCAGCCCCGTGCTAATTAATTACCCATTACTGTCAAGCTCAGCACAGAGAACGAGATTTAAAGCCACAGGGACTGAACTCTGTCTTGGATCTAGCATGGGCAAAAGCATCCTGACCAGGATTAGAGGTGGCTACAGTAATACACATGTATCACAAGCCCTGAGCACTGTCTTGCAGCCAGACTTCTTCTGTCTTCATTCCACCTAGGCTGCTGGCACGGCACAACTGAGCCAGCATTGGTGCCCACCTGCATACCAGCAGCACTCTTACCTTTTCTATGGGATTAAAGGTCACCTCACACCTCTGGGGGGGGGAAAAGATGAAGTCTCACCCCAGTGACCTTCCCTGGGGCACCTGTTTCCTTCCCAGTGCAGGACTTCCAGGAGCTCTCTGAACAGACCCTTATGGTGAAGAGGAGCCCTATTCTGTGCAGGTCCCTCCCTGGGTAGGACAGTGGCAGGGCAGCCCAGCAGTCTCTATGACAGGAGGGACTGCTGTTCTCCATTTGCTCTCATCCCTCTCCCTCTTTGTACATCCCTCACATACATCTACATAGGCTTTTGAGGACAGGCTTTCCGAAACCCCCTCCACAAAACAGTTTCATTAGACACACTTGGCTACTAAGTCCAAAAAGCCCCAAACCCTGGAGAGTAACTTCTGGAGCTGAGGCCACAAGAGCATGATTAATGCAGAGCTGAAAAATCCTGGCAGCCTGTGACAGCACTGCTGTAGAGTAATTGCTAATTCTGCTGTTGTTAACAAGAATGCTCCAGTTTCTCTCTCACCTGATTTATCCTGTGTCTCCCAATGGCTGCTGCAAACCTAACAACCTGCCTCTTTACTGGAGGCAGCTCCCCAGTGCTGGAGCCAGATTGTCCCTAAGTCACCTTTCCCTCCCTCCTCCACGTTAATACAGTCAGCAGCAGAAGGCTGGCTTCTATCCTACAAACACATTTCATTAAAAAAAAAAAATAAAGATTTTGCCTTTTTGTCATCTTTGAAAGGAGCAACCAAAAGTAACAAACCTATTATTCTTATTAGGCTTCACTAGTGAAAAAATGAGGCATTACAAGATGAGCTCATTAGCTGGAAGAACAATCTTCCTATAAACAGGTATGTCTTTGGTCATCAATTACCAAGCATTTCCTGAGAGACAGGAAATACTGAAAAGAAATTCCTGTTTAACACCTTAATCCCAGTTTATTTTTACCATTGGGTTAGAATTCCCAAAAGCTAGCTGCTAATGCTTCAGCACTACTGTACTGCACTGTACTGTTAGCAGCAGCCAGTGCCTGGAAAGCTGCCTGTCTGATGCCTGTCAGTTACCTCTTACATTGTGTTAGGATGTCTTTCAAAAAGAAAAAGAACACGATTAGTTTTCAGTACTCCAAGATTCTCTTGAGATGTTGACATAAAAAGATGCTTAAGAAATCGCATCATCCCCTTAAAGGTATGGTACTGATGCCAAAATGAAAAGGGTTTTATTTCAAATTTGTTTCCCCAAGAGGAGTAGTTACTCATCATTGGTGTATTCTTGCAGAAAGGGTGCAAGAAACTGGCTGTGCCAAGATTGAATGCTGTCAAGCAAAAATAGGTAAAATACTGGTTTTGCTAAAATCTTTTCTTATTCCATTAGTATCAGAATGAGAACGTGTTAAAAAAGTGTTGAACGATGAAAAAGAGACAAACCTTAGATGTCCATATTCCTTTTCTACAATTGACTATGAGTGCTAACAAAAATCTACTAGGTTCAGCCACCTCTCTGAAAGCTGCATTGCTGTCAGGAAAATGCATTATAAGATGGGCTCTTAAGTAGCTTATTTGGAGCCAGCAGTTGCCCCAGCAAGCAAAGCATTGCTATCTGTGAATGCCCAACCAGGTTGGGCCAAACTCTGCCGTCAGCACTTGCCATCTCCCCGTAATTCATTGTCTTCAGAGGCACTCTTGGACAAACCACTTTGCAGTGCACAAACTGCACCAGCAGTTGTTTAAAATATGATAAGAAATGGGCAAACTACAGTTTTAAACAAGACTAAACCCTCTCCCCAGTTCATCAGTTCCACTATCAAGTGTGCCTTATGGGAACATCACAACACAGGGGTAGGAGAAAGCACCTGGGAAGGGAAACTCCTTCACACTAGTACAGAAACCTTCCAGGCAGGATTTCTAGTGCTGGCTCATGAGGCTCCCTACTACAGCAAGATTTTGCCAGGGTAAAAAAATCTCATGCATGAGCTCTCTAAGGGCAATCACACATCAACTTTGTGCCTGCACCTACATCTGAGAGCACTAACTGAAGGCAGTGAAGAGACATTTACACACTGCTTTGGAAATCAGTGAGTTATAATTAGTAATCAACATTAAAAATGTACACTGGTATATACATTTCAAACTTCAAAGTATGCTAGCCTTGGGAACAAACCCAGCTAGTTTAAATTATAAATATTATACTTAATAAAAATTATGAGGGCCTCAGACTACAATTTAGCCCTCCTCCCATGAAGGCACTTTGCTATTAACTTCATTGGGGCCAGAAAAAACCTTGCATGGTTAAGGTTCTGGCACAAAACTTGTGCTGCTGCTTTAAACAGTAGCTGGACTGTACCATGTTATCTCCCTAAGTAGCTACCCCACTTTAGCTACCTCCTCAGAGGTCAGCTATTCATCTTTGCTAAGTCCATCCGGTGTAGAAAGAAAATTCCCTAATCCTATTTTGTGTGCTTGTTTTCCTATACACAGCCACAACTCTCCCACACTTAATCTAAGCCATATAAGAAAAATGTTTGCCACTACCACTGTCTGCTCTACAGCAGACAGATATTCACAAGGAGAACTTTGCTATGGCTGGCTCTTAATTCTTGTGTGTTATGGCAGAGGTACATGAAATTGAAATAAATCATTACTTAAAATGCAAAGCAAGAAACTGCATGGATTTGAAATCTATTAAATCATTTCAGGACTTCAGTTACTACCTGAGCTCACAGCCTCTCAGGAACACAGGAATCAAGAATATGATAAAAAAATGGCTAAAATAATGTTCCATATTTAGTCAAGGAGCTTATTTCACTTAGTATGTTTACTTAAGCCTCCCAGACAAGAAGTCCCTCAACTTTATCACAGGATGGATCTTTCCTTGCATTTGGGCTCATACAGAGCTCACCTACCCCTCCACAGAACAGTCTTTCTGCAGTCCCAGCACATGCTTACAAAAAGAAATCTCTGTATTTCTAGCTCCTTTTAAATTAGGCTAAGCCTCCTGGAAGTTGAAGAAAAGAAAGAGGCAGCAAGTAACCATTAAAAGGAAAAAATAAACCTAACAACCTCACCACCCATGGTGTGAGATATGAGACCACAGGTATTTGCAAGTGCACTACTTGGTTTTGTGCTCCACAACACTGCCTTCGTAGTCATGGGGCTAAGCAGGCCTGGGCTTGCCTACCTGCTAAGTTTAACTCTGTTTTCCTTTGGAAAAACTTATCCCTGGTAAAACTGACTATAGCCAGAGGGGCTGCAGTAAATAGGAGGCAGAGATATTTAGATCATTGCAGGAAAAATGCAAAACCACAGCTCCTATCCCAGCACATTCATGGATTCTCACAAGTGTCAAACTGAAGCAAGTTCAACTCTCATTCAACAATAAACTTCTGTTGAACACACTGTGCCTGCAAGTTCCTTCTGTGGGCTTACAGAATAGTGGCTGTATTAAATACTTTGGTACATTTACTCCCCTAGATTAAAAGGAAAAAGTTGCCTTTTACAAAGAAGGTGACTTTGCTACACCTGAAAATGAAGTGAAGCAATCCAATCAAGTTCTTCATCACAGCATCAATCTTCAATGACCAGTGAGTTTTTCGATATACAAGAGTAGCTGTGGATTGATTTTGTTTCGATACAGAAGACAACCCCCAACCCCTTCATTGAACAATTTCAACAGAATAGTTAAAAGGGAGTAAAAAGTTTAATACTTTTTCAAAAAGTAACATCAAAAAGTGCATGAGGAGTCAAATGCAGGTCCATCCAGTTGTCTAGACTGCAGCATCACTTATTCATTTTCTCCTGTAACAAAGAGGTGCACGGTTTTTTTGGACTGTAGCATTTGAGCTGTGCGGTCTATGCCAACCACTGCAGCCAATTTCTGAGCATCATACTTGGAGTAGAGCACAGTACAGGTCCAAGTAGGATCCATTTCGTTGTCTGTGGCCTTCATCATATTACAAATTTCACTGTAGAAGTGGGAGTATGTTGGCAGCTCATAGAAAATGAGGTTCCTAATGCCTTTTATTGTATACCTGTAGTAGGAAAAAAACAAGGAAAGCCCTTTATTGCTGATTTTCACAAAATGTGCATGTTAAAACATCAATCCTGTATCAGTTCTCCGACTTCCATCATCTTCAATGCATGCCAGTTTTAATTGTAGAAATCCTGTATCACAGACTGAAGACCAAACTGAACACAAATGTGGAATTTCAAGGTGCTGGGATGGTATCTAACACTGCCAGGCACAATGACTTCCTCTGAAGTACAGAACACCTCCAGTTTCTGCAGTATTCAGTCTCTTTAGCTTGGACTTTAACACCGTGAAACCTGATCAAGACCAAGCCTCATGAAACTTCCTGTATTTGCCAAAACATCTGCTAATAGAAAAACCTCTTCCATTAGGAACTTCTAGAAGCTCCAGTTAGGGCACAGCAAATGTTCCAGGTAGCCTCAGTACGCTGTATTGCGTAACTGAACCAATTACATATTGTTTTCCAGAATTTTATGCAATTATTGTGGCACAGATGAACACAAACAAAAGGCACAATAAATCCTATTTTGCAGTCTATATCACCCTGTCCTGACATCAGTGGAACTCGGCAGCACTTACCTTCTTGAACAATGCCCTGTACATACCAAAGTATTAGAGTCTCTGCAAAGGACTACCGACAATATGCAAAAGTTTTAAACTGAAAAGCTCTTACTTCAGTCAAAGAAGCCCTCAGAAAGATCCAGCAGATTCAAAAAGCAATATAGCCCATCTATGATTAAGGTCAGAGTCTACTTTACAACAGCACACGTGCAACTCAGAAGAAAACCCAGTGCATAATTCACCTTTTGTAAAAGTGGAAACGCTCGGTGAACAATAAAAACTGTTTCTCGCCCTTGAGAAAGAACCGTCTTGCTCTGCAGACAGCAGCCTTTTTAGTGTATTCACAGATGTGAGTAAAATTCAGATCCTCTTTCTTGAAGTAATTTCGAAGACGCACGTAGTCAAAATAGGAGGGAACATAAATGAGCGTGTGGGACATGATGGCATCGCGGTATTCAGGCAAAACTTTGTTGATGAAAAACTGAAACCTCGGTTAAGAAAACAAATATGTTTTAACCAGAGTTAACGTTTAGCTTTTCAACACCGGCGAGACCTCAAACAGGAATATCATCAAACAGATCATTCTGACTACATATTTCATTTTTAACTTTCTACATGTGTGAAAGATAAAAGCCAAAGGCTTTATCAGTACTACACAGTAGTATAGATTAGCACTCCTTCCCCAGACTTTATTCTTCAATGTCTTTGGCAAGGAGAAGTTCAGTATTCTCTTCCACCTGTGCAGAGCCTAGCCTGCATCTGAAGGCTACTGAAGGCATACTTCTGTGGTGAAATTAGATTGTGCTTTGCAGGAAACCATACACTCAACTAGATCTGAAATTGCAGTCATTAGGGCATAGCAAAATAGTCTGGAAGACAGAATACCTTGTCTCTATTACAGCAGTTACATTTTCAGCTTCTAGCCTTCGAAAAACATGAGGAAGCTGGACTGCAACATGGCTAATGGAGCCACTGAGCGGTACATTACGGACAGCCACCTGTCAGAAGAAAGTAGGATGTTTAGGGAAGCAGCATTTCAAAGGCAGCCACACTCCAGCCAGGCTTCTGCTCATAATTCACACCTGCAAGCAGTGCACAAAGCCGTTTTTAAGCAAGCTCCAATACAAAACCACATTTTTATATACAGATACCAGACCTGTTAAACACACGTGACTACTGCTTACACTCTGACTTCCATGTTTGAGAATGACAGACAAGGTTCTTACTTTTCCTGTTTCTTCCAAAGTAATAACGGCTTGTACTTCTTACACAGTCAGAGGAAAAAAGGAGGAGGCAAACACTCCATTGAACAACAAAATAAATGAAACACTGTAACTTGTCTGTGTCAAATTAATTTTCTTAAGAAAAAACAAAATCTGATTTCTGACCTGAAACAGAAAACCCATGAAAGAAAAGGATCAAGAAAGTATCACTGCAAGAAGGGTAGCTCTTTATGCCTTTGACACAGCATTAGAAATTGTTGTGAAGCATCATGAAGATTCAGACTGAAATACTTAGGCAATGAAGTGAGTGGCACACAGTCTTTCTGCAACTGAGTCATGCAATTTTTCCATTTGTTGTGTTTTCTGTTCCTCTCCCTCACACCAGCATTTAAAAGAAGGCTTTCAGCTCCTCCGTGAACTCACCTGCCCTGCGTAATTGAAGCAGTGCTTGTTGAAGACAGAGTTAATCTGGGGATCCTGAAGAGCACTGAACAGCAGCGTCTGGCGGTAGTACTTGGACCAGTTATTGAGATTCAGCATTCGCACTCGGGAAAAGTCTACCCCGTGGGAATCCAGCGGCAGCAGGTTAATGTGCCTCATCAGGTGCTACACAGAGAGATGGAAACATCACTACGGAATGACAACCCTGCAGCCAGACTACAATAGCCTTAACTGCAGCAAGAAAGTGGGCAAGGATGAGCAAGAGAGCACAGAATATGAACAGTAGCTATCTCCCAAGACACAAGTGTCGAATTTATTGATGACAACAAGAGTAATTTACTCTATTTCCAGCCACAGAACTGAAAGTTGTCAATCCTTTAGTCACCAGTAACAGTAACCTTTGCATCCAATCATCTCCCATGGGACAAGTATTAATGGATTTGTTTGTTTGTATCAAAGTAAATGAGCACAGTGTTTCTGAGCTAAAAGAAAGCTAAGGGCAGATCCCATCACACTCAGGGACAGTTTGGGTGCAAGAGAAGAAATTAAATTCATTAGACCTCACTGAATGATGCCTAGGACTGGCATCACTGCCGCTGCATGGCAGGCAGTCGCACTCAAAAGAGAAAAAAAGCCCAGGAAATAGGCTCCATGACGCATTCCTTAGATACTGTGTAGGCTCAGTTGCTTTTGCTCGGACTCTTCATGAAACCTTGTGGTAATATCATGCCGTCAAAATGCCTGGACCAGGTACCTCAAAAGTATCTCTGTGGCGAAAAAAAAACCCCAACCTGCCCATCTTGAAAACTTTTATTAACCAAAAGCCAAAAAGCATGCGTATTACTGCATGGCAGCCACAATCAGAGAGATGTATTTTTATTAAATATACAGGAAAATCTTCATACTGTTTAATTTCGGACATGACTAATGCCTAGTATCTGCAGTCAGTGGAGACAAGCATCAGCTCCTACTGGTTTCTGGAGGAACCTGAACTAGGTTGTACAGATTCCTCACACAACTACAATCTGACTGAGACACTGAGCAGCCAGACAGCTGGCTTATTCTCTCCCACATGTGATTAAAGGAATCATCATTATCTCATCCTGCAAGATAATAAAAACTCTCCAAAAAAAGTCTCTGATGAAATACATCACTAAAGCACCAAACACTAAGAAGTATAGAGAACAGGTGACAACTACTACCAAAATATCAAGTCAGTAAAAAGTAGCAATACTACTCACTAAGTTTATCAGGCTAACAAGACACAGTACAACACAAAAATGAATACATATGGAAAACGCACCAGAACATGTTCCCAATTCTGCATCAGGTAAATATCTGCTTGATCAATTACAAGAATTTCTATTGATGATAGAAAATCAAAATCTCTCTTCTTCTCCCCCTCCGCGCCAATGACAGTCCTCATACCCAGGGGAGAGGCAATGATGATATCCGATGAGTAAAATGGTGCATACAGTCTCATACTCTTCTGAAGAATTGCAACCCCTGTCCAACAACAACCAACAGTATTTTCTTACTTAAGGTCAATTATTAACCGTAGTCTTTCAGCAGGCTCTGTAACAGTAACAACTCCCTACATCTCCTCTCTCTTAACACAAACTAATGATTATTGCTGGACAAAAATCAACTCGTTTGAAATTCTTCTTTCACTGAAAAGTGCTTACACATCCCCATTTGACATGCCTTTGGCAGATTTTCACCAAGTTCAGCAAACTCCTTCAGTAGTATTTCTCCAGGTTTTGCATAGGCTGGACAACATTTTTTAACTGAAGCACATTTGTTGTGATTTTCTGCTGAAAAGGTGAATGAGGCAACTGAAGAACTTGAGAAAAAAAAAACAACAAAAAAACCCAAGACAAAAAACCAGCAGAATTTATTAATTACTCCCTTCTCCCTAAACCCTGGACTTGACTCTCTGCCATTACAATAGTAATTACAATCAATTATCAATTTTGTTATCAATTACAATAGTAATTGATACCTTAATCTGTCATGAAAGATTCAGTGTGGATCTCCTGATCATCAACTGCCTTTATTCACAGGGCCACGAGATGCTACTAGAACACAAAGGAAAAGGTTCTTTGTGTGACAACAACTAAAAGCGTAACCAGTCTTGCACATTCCCTGGCATTGCTTCTCACAACACATGTTGCAGTGCACATGCTGAACTAGTTTAGGCATCACGTCTCATGCTAAAGAAAGAAAAAGGAAGGAATCAAAGGCGTTCATTACCTATGTCGTAACTACATGGCAATATTAATTACTAGAACCCACAGTATTCTGATCTTATAACCAAACTCATCACAGTCTGCCCAATACAGGTATCTTCAACTTCTCCCCCTCTCTGTGTGAATCCAGCTATCATGGGCACAACTCAAGGCACCTGCAAGAACTTCACACAGGTATCAACAGGGACCCCTCCTGCTATCTATTTTAACTCAATGGTAAAAGTGGAAAGAAAGGCACAATTGGTTGAGCTTCCAGGAAGAAGATACCACTTCTCATAGCATGTACACAGTTTAACAACAAAGTCTTTTCTCTGTTTAAAAATGTGAAAGGGTGATTTTAGTAAGGCATAACAAATATGCTTTATATTGGATCTTTGTGCAAAAGTAACAGGGCGTGAGGCACAGTAAGAAACAGTAATTATTCTGCTTCTGTGATTTGCCTCTGCAAGTAACAGTGTTGGAAGTTTCTTAGAGCTAGAAGTGAATCAAGCAGACTGTGGTAAGGGAGAGGACTGAAAGGAAAATTATTATGCTTCTGAAAGTAAGATGCTCTCAGCAAGAGAGATATTCACTGGGGAAGAAAGAAAGACTGAGTGGGACCTGCTTGCATCTTCCACTGTATCATTAAATCTCTTGGGATGCCAATTTATCTTTCAAGGGGAAATAATTCCAAAAGCCTCTGATCTGTCAAGTTAAGTTAGAAAAATTGCCTACTCATCGTGGCAGTTCCAGGAACCAAGCCACTAGCTAATTCTCTGCATACTGAGTTACTAAAACAGCATGAGATTACAGTATTATGAAATTTGCTGCTTATCCAACAGTCCTACTTGTTGGCTATGCCTTTTCTTTCCTGAAAACCATGCACAGGAGAAAACTGCTTTGCCCAGTACTAAGCTTTAATTTTGTTCCAACAATTACTGATTACAACAGACATTGTGAATATGATAATTAAACCCAAAGATTTTTTTAATAACATGAAAGACTTTGCTGCATAATCAAGGTTAGCCTCTTTAAAAAGAGGTATGGGCAGTCCTGAAACAACGAAGCAATCATTGCATTTTAAGTGATTCTGAACTCGATGGGAAAATGATTACTTCTTTATTTTATCTTCCTTTTAAGTTCTGGCATGGCAACATTTTCAGAAAATTCCAAGCTGTCAGTGCAAAACCAGCATAAATAGCACAGAGCCTAGAGTCTCACCAGATCTTCCAGCCCTGATAGCTCCCATACAGTAAGGAAGAACCTGTTACTTCTTAGCTCTTTACAAGCTAAGAATCATCTTTCAGTAGGTCATTACCAATTCTGAAGTGGTCATCAATGTTGCCAGCAAAGATGGCTTCGTAATCTTCAGGTCTTTTCAGGTTGGGGGGCTTCTCTTCTGGGTCAGAGCCAAACTCGCCTTTGAAGCGCTTTTTATTACTTACATCTATTTTTCTTTTGTCATTCACTTCAAGAAGACTGATGAAAATATGCACAATTCGCAAAGCACATTCCCTGAAGGGCACTATCATCAGTACCTGCACAGATAACAGTTAAAACAGAATCACCCATAAAACACGAACACTCACAGTTAACTATATGTTAAGTGATTTGTTCTTCCCTTAGATCTGCCCCCCCATGGAGCACCTCAACAGTCAAATCAAAACAATTCAGGCATGGAGCAAGAAGGGAGAATGTGCTGGGATGCAGTGTGCTGACGAACAAGTACTGGCCAGTTTGGTTCCCCATCTCACAGCCAGAGCAACATTACAGGGGAATTGAAAACTAACCACGTTTTCCTGTTCTCCCTAATGCCCAAAAAAGAGCTCCCACAATACACAGACAGGGTCAGCCGCTGGCTCTTCACAGAATGTTAGGAGCTGGAAGGGACCTCAAAAGATCACTTGGATGAGTGGCAGTAGGCTCTGCACAGCACACTGAAATTTAGATTTAGAAACTGAACCAGGAAAAGGCAACTTCTCAGCCTGTAGTGACAGGAGGACAAAGAAAAAGGTAAGTCAAACTCACGGCTCAGCACAAAACCAGGCTGGCTAGCAACCCTGTGCTCACTGCTTCTCACAGGGTGTTTGCCCTTTCAGACACAATAAAGGGATGTGGAAAGGCACATGCCCAGGAACATGTCACCTGAGACAGCAGCAACAGATATACTTCTGGATAAACTACTAGGATGCTTATACAGCCTGACCAGCCAGCCAGGGCAGGGACGGAGGAATCACGTTAACAAAGCTCTCTTACCTTAGGTCTAGTGAGCCCCTGGTCCCTGTAGTCATCATTTTCAGTCCCTGGCTTTTGGTCTCTTCGTTTGGCATTGTTGCTGAGCACCTGGGCATTTGCCTTCAGAACATGGTTCAAGGCATGTAAGCAGTAGGCATGCCGGATTTCCTCTCCATTTGTTAAAGCATTTCTCTCTGGGTAGAACAAGTCCTGGTATGTATTCATGACACAGAAGAGCTCTCTTTGTAACGGGGTAAATGAGGGATCACTTGGTTTGTTCACTGAGGACAGAAATTGTTTATTCACTTTTGGCCAAGTAGATTCTAAAGGCTTGTGAAGATAAAGCTGTCTCGCATCAACTTCTTTGTCTGCTTTCAAGGTTTTATGTTTCTCCAAAGTGGAAGAAAAAGTTAGTTGGCCCAGCCTTGGCCACTGGAAAAAAAAAAAACAAAACAACAAAAAATGAACGAAGAGGACTGATATATACCAAACTCAGTGCACTTAAAAGCACATCACTACAGCTGGCAGTTTAATCAAGTTCATGAAATTCAAGAAATCGTCTTTTCATAACACAAGTTGAAACCCTTTTTTCTTCCAATATGCAATCTCTTTTAGAGTCTGCCAGGGTACATAACAATAAATTTGAACTGAGTAGATCTGGATGCATCTTGCAGTGCTGTGTCTGTAACTGTCCTCATTTTACAGATGAGGAAACCAAGGAAGAGGAAGGATGTCTCTTTTGCCTAACCCATCCACCAAATCAGTGGCACAAACCAGTGACAAGATGAGAAACCTGGAGTCCAACTATGGTTATAGATCAGCTCCACTGAGGTATTTACTTTGTTTAAAGATCAAAACAGAACCCCATTAGGGACTAACCTCAGGAGTTGTGCTAAATGCAATCTTGTTGGAAGTCTGTCCGATTTTGAGGGCAAAAGCTATCACTGAAGGAGGGGAAAACTCTAAACTTTAAGCCTTCTGCCATGCAAGTTGGCCCTCTCTCTCTATCTCCGTAAAGTAGCTGGTTAAGCAAAGATACACCATGCACTGCTTCAGGGGGCACTGGTATTTTTGGCCACCATATTCCTTTTTGGAAATTAAAAAAAATAATCACAGCTTTCTCTCTGACTGACTAACCATTGGATAGCTTCCAATGAATGTCACCCAGCATATGGCCAACCAGAATGCAAGGCAACTTTCCAGAACACAATCAGACATGGAAAAGTTAGGAAGCAAAGGTTTGTCTAAAAATGACTATTTTGAAAACCAATATTCTCTCTCAAGCAATGAGGTGGTTTTGTGGTACTGTAATCTACTATTATTTCCAGTATTAAAAACACAAGTATTAAATTGCCTTTTAGCAGCTTGTGTATGTGTACAGAGACACAGCCATCTCGAAGCACGAATGTAAAAGTGTATCAGAAACACTTTTAAGACTGCACATGGTCACCTGACAAGTTCAGTTGCTGAGCACATGCCTGGCATCGTGCTTCTACCATTCAGAAATCAGTCCTGCTTCTACCCTGTGTCAAGTACTAAACTTGTGGTTTCAAGCCTACAGATGAAACTCCAAGGCTATGTTTTTCAGATGTCTTGCCATATGCCTACATAACAGCAGACTTCAGATTTCAACACTCACTCAGCATGAAAGAAGAAAATACTTCAGCAACAAGACAGCGACAAAACCTTGATAATTCCAGTGCCAACAGCTAACAATAACAATTATGAACCCACTTCACTTGTATTAAAAACCAATTATTTTAATCCAGGCATATTTAGGAACTCTGGATGGCTATAGAACACTATTACCTTGCTTTGACTTGAAGTTTTAGGAAGTGTAGATATTTTTTCTACTTCTTTTTCTTCAAGTTCTCTGTCCATGTGTTGTTTAAATGGATCTATTTATAGAAGCAACAAAAAACTCTTCAGAACTATTGTCACTAATAGTGGAATCAAGCTTCAGAATAGATTTGCAAATGAGATGAACAGTTTCCATGCTGGCCAGCACCGCAGTTAAACCTAGTTATTTCAAAGCACTTTGAGATGAGAGAAAAGATGTCAAATTCTTTCTACAAGAACAGAGAGAACAGATTTGACAGATTGCTTTAAAAAAAGAAGCAGCAGCACTTGTGGAGGTACTAGAACTTTCACTCACAAAACAAATGTTGGACAGAAAAGCAATATGGAGCAGAAAGCATTGTGACAATTTTCTTCCCTAAGGTCTGACACATCCATCCCTTGCAGGTGAAATAGGCTGTCAGCAGTAAAGACCCAAGTGAACTTACTGCCCTTCCTAATTTATGCAAAGCCCTGAGCAGAACTGCTTATCTTTGACCAGTGACATGAATACAGTTCACAATAAAGCAGTGAAAGATTAGGTGGGTTTTGGGGAAGGGAGGCAAAAATTGCCTGGAATGAGTAAAAGTCTGATTTCTCTCATCAAGATTTCGTTTTGGAAAGAAAAGAAGAGTCAAGGAACTGTAAAATCATATTGCATTCAAAGACACTGCCATGCATAAAGTCACATGCAAAGTTTATTTTGAAAACCAAGCCCTCTATACTGCTTGTAGCACAGCAGCACTCATTGCATAAAAAAAAACTAATTAGAGAACACTAGTGCTTGCCAAAGGATATCTAGCCCACATATAAGTTATTCAGGCAAAAGTCAAGACATTTGGTGATCATGACATTGTTGAAAAAAGTCTTCCCAGCAACACAAATGAACAAGGTATCATTTAATTCTAATGCAGGCTCTCTGTTCAGCTGAGTTTTATCAATTCCAGCATTTCTCAGATAAAGCACAGGGTGAAGCATTTTCAGGAATTTTAGTGACCTCAGGACCACAGTAGAAATTCATCCACTTTCTGCAATCTTAGGTTATTCATTTTCTGTAATAGATTATAAAGCCACTTCCAAGAAAGAAGAAGCCACTGAAAAGTAGCACATCATTTACAGGTTGAACAAAGCTGTTAGGATACTTAGCATGCAGTTGGAGAGCTATGGTTCTCATTAAAATGCAATGCCAATAGCCTAAGTAATATTCTCATGGTAACAAGAACGAGCTGTTTTTTCTATCACATGGCCCTTTAATGCTTCCACACGTTTCATGTATCAACTAGGCCGCCTCCCAGATCTAATGTCAGTTGCTGCTCTGAGATGACAAGCCAGCATCACTAGGGATGCTACAAACATATTTCTCTCTCTCAAACTGTGCCATCTGATATTAAAATCACAAAGCATGAAATATGAATAGAAGCTGTGCAAGTGCCAATGTGTGGCATAGCACTGAATGATCACACACCCGTGCACAGCTATTTGTATTACACACGGTGGAACAACTCCAACCCTGGGGCTGAGACTGCACCTATCAGTGCACTACAGTGTTGAGACTGTAAGAGCTACACCATTAAAATTTACCCCACAGATGCTTCATTGATGCCTTATGTGTCTTTCTGACCCTGGTGCAGCTAGACTCCTCTGCATAACCTTCAAAATTCAGAGAGCCTTGAGCATTTGTCTAAATTACTGTGGCTATCCCAAGCTTCCTAGAATCTCTCCTCTAACTCCACTGAGTTGTGAAGGATGCCCTCACAGGTCAGCTTTATGACTATGTCCTGTGCTGCCTGTGCCAAGAATATCTTCCACAGTCAAGTGCAGGCTAATAGGGCCCTTCATATTACATCAGCTTTTTAAACTACTACTAAAGCAACAGACTAAGATTTCCAGTTGCTGATATTTCAAGCTTTATCAGTCCTAACAGAAACTACACACAAACCCCAGTCCTCAGGGGCTACGGAAAACAAATGGTTCAGCTACATGTCTGCATTAGCACTAAGTGTTCCTTGTGGAACCAGCTCACATGTGGGCAATACGATGAATAATGTAGTGGAAGAACTCACAAGCTATACAGCGTTTCATTAGGGTGTTTGATAATTTACACATTTACAGATACTCCTCCAGAGGCAGATCACTAAAGACAAACACACTGTGTTTTACCTTCTGAAAAAGCTTGAGAAGAATTGCTGTCTCTCTTACTGGCATTGCAATCTCCACTTTCCTCTTCCATGAAATTGGTTTCCAAGCTAAATTCAGATTCATGTTTCACATCAGTAAACTCCTCAATTACTCTTAGGTCACAAGAGGTATCTGCGCCATCAGTCTGCTCCTGGCCAAGCATCTGCTCTGCTGTGTCTGTAGCTGTGAATTGTTAGAGAGAGAAAAGGGTTATATTCTCCTGGAAAAGTTACTGTCTACCTCTTGCTACCCAGTTTATTCCCTTTCTTTCTGTTACCATTTTTTTTTCTCCCAATATTCTACCCAAAAAGATAAAAGTGGGCTTTGTATTCTATAGAACAGAAGACTTTTGGCTATAATACTAAATATTACGTAATGCACAACTTATGTTTCCCCAGAGAAAATTAAAGAAATAACCCATTTGGGGAATGTAAGTTTTAGTTTCCAAAGATCCCAAATAAATGAAAATAATAAAAAGTTGACTCCTCTCTCCTAGAATTTCATTGCAGACTTCATGAATGAGGATGCCTCATCATGAAGGAGGAGGTTTCCTTCCAATTTTCATATTCTCTCCTCTGCTATGAGGTAAACCTTCCCCATCTCTCCGTGGCAGCAGCCGAGCCAGATGCTGTGTTAGAGAACAGCTTGCATCTCCCATGAGAGGGTGAGAACCCCTGGTATGCTGCTCCATGTGGATTTCCTCTGTGCTGCCGCACAAACAACATCTGAGGAAGCAGCAGTGGGCTGTCAGCCGGAAAATGAGCACAGCGACCCTCTGCCCTGCTAAATCCTTCAGCAGCTGCTGCTCCCACCCACACAGGGGCAACGGAGCAAGAGTCTCCAAGCCAGAAGAGCACCCAGCCAACAAGCCAGTCTACTCCAGGATCCTGGTTAAAAATATGTTACTCAAACTCTGTAACTGAAATATTTACCAAAGCTTGTGAAAAGAAAAAACTACCTTCTTTCTGCTCTGGTACATCGTTTTTATCTTCATCTCCACTCGCTTCTCCAGCCTCCTGAGAACCTCCACTGTCCATTTCTGTCTCACTTTCCCCTGCTTCTTCTGATTCACTTTCATCTTCTTCTTCCTCACTCTCAGACTCGGGAGAGGTCTTCAGGGTAGCCAGCAGCTTATGATATACAGAGACTTGTTCCAGTTCAGTCTCTGAATCACTTTCTGCACTTGATTTATCAGAATTTTCAGACTGGAAGGGAAAACACGAGTGTAATAGCAACAACAGTAACACTCTGTTAGGCAGGAGGCAAACACCCTCATCTCTTGTTCCAATATTATGTCTCCTCTCTCCCATCGTACCCTTCTGCACATACAATAGGATTTTCCAAAAATCACAGTTTGATGCAAATAGATAATGCTGGACACTTCCACTTAGATTTCAAAAGCATCCTGGCAGACTTAGGCCAAGCTGCCTCATTCTGCACTGGAGCATCACAAAACTTGGTTCTTTCAGTCTCAGATGAGTAAGTACACTTGGTTTCCACAGACAAAGCATTTACAGAACTGGCAATAGAATTTCCTTAGAAAGCCAAACAGAGAGCAAAAATTGTAAAAGTGCAAACGTACAAGAGACAGAGCACACTGAAAATGCTTCTGATTTCCAAGAAGGTAAGTGAAATAGCTGTCAGCTGACAATAGTCCCTCGGGGATTTGGTCAGGTTTGGCTCAGCTGTAAAGCTCTATGCTTCAAACAATCTAGACTTGGGCCAGTTCTGCCCCACACAAAAATCACATTCTTTTTTTCTCCTAAACACAGGTTTTCTAAAGGGAACAACTTAATCAGTCTGAATAACCTGGTAACATGAAATGCTAAATGCTTCACTTCACTAAACAACACAAAGGTGAAAGTAGGAACAAATAAAAATACATTACCAGCTCACAGACTGGAGTTGCTTCTGGTCTTCCAGAAACCCTGAAAAGAAAGCACAGCAATATCAATGATGTTATACAAAGTATGAAAGAGATGAGGGAGAGAAGGAATTGATGAGTTACACAAGTCTTACAGAAGTTAAAAGAAAGCTTAAAATTAAAACTGATCAGACAATTCTCCCCAAGAAAACAGACTCAGGTGATGCTACACCCTGTATATGAAGCTTAAGTGCTCAAGCATTGTAACTGATCAAGTAGTAAAACGTTTTAAAGTAGAATCTGGTTTAATCAAAAGACTTAAACAGAAGATAAAGTGTTAAAAGGAATCTAAGAAGTCTAACTATAAGGTAGCTTGTACAACACTGTTAACTAGAGCAAGAACCTTCCTCTAGCACTAAATATTGATCTGAGAGTTGCAAAAAAGACACGTACTACAGGAAACCCAGCATTAATTAACCAGTGTTGGGACTGCAATTCTGCAATGAAGGCACTCTACAAGCTGGACATAAACGATCCTCAACTCTTTCAAAAACATGCAGAGTCTTGAGGGGGACATGTGAGCGTCACTGCACAGGGTGTGAGGCACAGGACACTGCTTTCTGCCAAGCCAGGACTCTGCCTTCCATCCCAAGTGACACGTGCCAGGAGAGTCCCAGGGTACACACAAGTAACAGACCTTAACGCTATTTGCCTGCTACTACAAGTATATAATANTACCCTGTTTAACAGACAGGTGTCCTGCTGAGAAAGCCATGGTTCTTGTCACACATGATCTTCACTACTGTATTTTCGCACCATTTGCGTGATCAAAAACAGACGTGGAACAACCCGTGGGAGAGCTGGATCCCTGCCAAGCCGAGGGACTCGCCTGGAGTCAGGACTGGAGCCGAATTCACACTCTTCTGCTCTCCCACTACTCTTGACTTCCTCCAGGCTGCACAAAAAGACTTCACGACACTTGTCGCAAGCAAATCTGAGCCTAGATGCCTTGGGGATTTCAAGCTCACAAGCAGCAGTGAAAAATACAGCCGCAACTCCCCTCAGGACTTCATGGAAAGCACGAGCGGAAACAGCCCCTGCTCAAGGCGGCCGCAGGCTGTGCGGGGCCACCCGGGCCTGGAGCTCCAGAGCGGCCAGTCCCACTCGAAGCCCGTCCGCCCGCTCTAGTACTCACTTGTCATAGAAAGGATGCTCCTCCCCGAACTCCCTCAGATGCTTCTTCTGCTTCTTGCTCAGGCTGCGCAGCAGCTCCCTCCCGCCGCGCCGCTTTCCCATGCCGCCACCGCACCCACACGCGTGGGACCGCTCCGCCGCGTTTTACGGCACGCTGGTAGCGCGCCACTGTCGCGCTGCCGTACGGCGGGGCTGGGGAGGGGTCAGCGAGGTGCCTTCAGCCCGGCGCGTCCCGGGGATGGTGGCGTGGCACCTTCACCGGTTGGCTTGAGCCGCGTCGGGAGCGGTCGAGGCCTTGGAAGGACAAGCGCGTTCCCCGGGCATGGTCGGCGTGTGGCAGAGAAGGCGGAAGCATTCCATAAGGGAAGAGGGATGGGTGTTTGTGCCTGCGAGCCTCACTGGGGAAGACAAGATAGTGGTGGGGGTTGTTTGTCCCAAATCGCTCTCAAAATGAGCAACGTCCCGAAGATGCACACCGTGACCTACAACTTCTTGTTGGCTGTGACGCGTTTCCACTGCAGGCTGTCACGTTAGCGTTGCAATGAGCTGCAGGTCAGCTATCGGCAAAGCCGACATCTGAATTGCCCCCTCTGCCACCGCCCTTTTTCTTCGGGGTCGGAATGCTCGGGTGCCTCAGCCCCACCTGAGCGTAGTTCCACCCACGGCTCACAATCCCTCGCCCTTCGTGTGAAGCCCCCCAGGGGAGATGAGCAGTAATTCCAGCCTCACACCGGGTGTCAGCGCAGTGCAGGCTCTCATTAAGGTGGGAATGGACGGGGACGACGGAGGAGATTTTGGAGACCTGCTTTTCTCTTCGCACTGCATTCACTGCAACTTGAAGCTACTGTACATTATTAGCATCATATTTTTCCCATATACGTTTGGGGATATGATTAGGCCAGCATGGGGCATTTGCACAAGCTCCAATTTCTCTTCTGGAAATGGTCATTAAGAGGAAACTGAGGTTTATTCAGAGGAAGAATTTTTGTTTTAATTCTCAGAGCACTGGAGATTAATGCAACATTGCTCCTGATCTCTGTTTAGATATAGAAGCAGTAATAACCAAAATGCAATCTAACCTAAGAGACTGATCCTCTCTACACAAAGGGGAACGCTGCAAGTGGCACATTCATGTAGACACTATGCAAGCGACAGCATCTTCCTAAACTGACCTATGACCTGAATTGCTTTCCTAGAAGCTACACATTTTCTGGGGAAATCTCTACAGTAAGGCTAGGGGAGGAGGAAAAAGAGGCCAAACAGTTCAGACCTAACGTTCAAACTGCTTTCATCTACAAATGAATCTAAAAAGGCTTTTGTTTTAAAAACTCTGAATGAAATCACACTAAATTCTGAACCTTCTAACATCTTACTGATGAATCATGCTGAATGCTGCAAGTAAGGATGAAGCATAATGCTTTAACATGTACAAAGATACACAGTTCCCCAGAAACCATCTTACGTCAATTAAGAAACTAAATCCTTTCCTTTAAAGGTCTTTACATTCCTTATATCCTTGTGTAGCAGAAAATCCTCTAGTCTTTAGTAAGGTAGGGGCTATAACTGGGGTTGTAACACAGCACTTCACAGTCAGCTGATCCTTTCCCTGCTGTACAGTATGTACAACAGATTCCAGTTTGTCTCCTGCAGAAAAAAGTACCAGAACTAAGTGAACAAAAGGTAATTCCAAATAGGGTGGAGGTATGGAATATTCTGGGGTAAAATGGTTTAACAGCTGGTGATTGTAGCTTCTAGGGAGTCTCTCCTGTCTTGGGGGCATCTATGGACTTAGAACTGAGGCAAGTAAGCATGTTGACTGCACTTCAGTTACACAGAAGTCTCCAGGAGTTACTCCTGCATGTTGTTAGTAGCACTGCCTGCCCATTCAATAAAAGCAGTAAACTTGATTGACTTTACAAATAAATCCTTCTGGTGTGGAGAAAGTTGTCTTAATCAAAATTGTTCTACTGACCCCATTTACAGAGTAGCCCCATAGCAGATACACGAGCAGTAGTCAGCTGCGGCCCAGCAACAGCAATTTCCTTCACAGGCTCTGTCAAAGCCAACATGTTGTGTAACGACACTGACTAAAATAAACTTTCTGACTACCAGGTTTTTTTGTAGAGTTGGCAGCCATGCTCTGCAAGAGGAAAAATATTGCCAAACAATCCTACCTCTGTCAGAAGTGTGAAAAAGTAGGTTTATTTGTATGTTGCAGTAATTGTTTCTTGCTGACTTCTACAATTTGGCACTGGGAGACAGCAGGAAGAGCAGGAGTCTTTGTTCAGAGCTGAACCGTGAGGACTCAGAAGCTTTTTGGGGACTGAACTTGGTCACAGCTGTGGCACCCAGTGTGGTATTATGACCATCCTTTTCTTAAACTAGATCTCTGTTCCTCAGAGAACATAAAGCAACAACCAAAGTATCATTTTTTAATGTTTCTAACTTACAGGCCGGATGCAACAGATTTTTCCCAAGGCAGTCAAGAGGAAGAAGATGTAATAGAAGTCCTTTCTGTTTGGTATTAGAGACCATATGAATACAGGTCAGCCTCTGAAATCTGTGTCAAAGCATTTCTTCCACGTTACGGAACTGCAGGCATGCTAACATGAACGTCACCCAGGGGGCACTTTCAGAGCTGCCTCAGCCCACAGCCACGACCGAAGTCCCTCTTTGCCAGCGATGAGAGCTCTAACCTGGGCAGGCAGGCCAGCTGTCAGATGCCTACACCCTTTCCTCGCAGTGGGGGCTGGAGGGGGTGTGGCAGACAGAACATGCCCGGTGTTCTTGAAGTTACCCCAGCAGGTGGGAGCAGTGGGTCAGCAGGTGGAGGAGCCCTCCCTCCGCCAGTGATGGCAGGGGGCACACCCACCATCCCACTGGGCCGGAACAAGCAGCGGGGACAGGGAAAGGCAGCGTGAAGTGCTGAACCTGGTTTTCCCGAGGCTCTCCCCACAGCTTTTTCACAACACTGTGCTAAATGAAACACAATTGCTAATCACTCCCTCGACTTAAAACATTTTAAATCAAGCTGCTAGCTGAACTTGCATTTCTGAAGAAGGGAAATCACACCACTTATGCTGCAGCTTCTAGTCGCTAGCATGGTAACATAACACCAGTGTTCTTTTTACGGTTTCCTATGCACCAGCATCTTTGATTCCAGCAATAATACTCGAAAGAAAACGAAGGCAAAAAGCTTATCTGTTCTGCTGACCTAATTCTGTCAGCAGCCATGAGTAAACCTGTCAGCCTAAGTCTGCTGCTGCTACCTGAGTATCTTCAGCACTTTTATCTGTGTGACATGCTCCAGTGACACATGGTTTATAAAAGCAGCTTCCTTTATTTTGGGGAACTCTGCTAATCTGAACATAACGGGTCCCTCCCTTGCTAGCTCACCGCTTTCATTCTTTTGTCTTATTTATTACTACAGCAATTCACTTCTATGCTTTTCTTCATCCCTGCTTTTCTACTTCTCCTCTTGCCTTTTCCCTTGTAAAATGCCATATTTTCATTTTACTGTGTGCCTGTAATTGGAATAAATGTATTGATCACACTCTTTTCGTAGACAAATGCACAAATGGAGAGCTAAACTTTAAATCATTTTGCTGTTAAGTTACTTGGGCTGTGAAAGTTACACCACAGACTGCAGCAAATAGCTTATAAAGCTGAATGCCGATTTATTTAGTATATGCTGTTTCATGGCATATAAGAAAAAGAAAAATGCCTAACTTAAGATACTGGCTTGAAGCAATGTGGAGGGTGACAGAAGAGTTAATTCTTCCTTCATCTCAGTCTGCCTTTGCTTAATCTTCTTTGTTGCCTCTTTCTATTCATCACTCCTTTCCAGGTTAACAGCTAGCACCTACACAAAGGCAAGTACTTTGATGTTGCCTTGATGTGTTATTTGCATAAATGTAGAGCGTAACAAGAAAATATATACCAGTGAAAATAAAAACGGTCATGTCGATGATGGCTTTGCACCTAGTATTATCTCCTTTGACTCACAGGGAACTTACCTTCAAAGCAGTTGAGTGCTCTTTTGCTATTTGTACTGTTTTTCCTCTCTCACATAAGTAGTGTCCAGCTACACAGCGATTACACAATAACCAACCCAGTCAGTTTAGAACAAGGCCATGCCTTTTCTTGCAGGGAACTAACACCCTTAATGTACCATTGTTCTAGCCACAATGACACTTCCTGGTATCCACCTGCTCTGCAACATGCTTCTACAAGCACTTCATTTAAATTAGAGACATGAGTCTGTAGAAGTCTCACATTTATACTGTGATGACCATGTTCTTCTGTTAGTAAGCAGTTACTAAGACTGAAAATGAGGCTAGTGGAACTGTAGGAGCCTAGAAAAGTCTCAATATGCAATGTTCTCTAAGACTGTGGTTTTTGACTTACTACAAGTTCGTATGCAAGCTTCACATACACCTGGGATTCAGTGACTTCAAAGGACCCATAGCAAAAAATGTCTAACAGTCTTGACATCCATAGCATTAAACATTACGTATTTTGTTTTTCAACAAACATCTTATAGATAACTGTAGTTCTTCATCAGAGAGTACAGTCAAACTTTTTCACTTTAAAGCTGTTCAGCCTAGAGGTACTGAAGTTATGATCAAGAATAACTCATGAAACAAGAGTTTATGTAGTACTTTGTAAGAGAACTTTTATTTAAAAGTAGACTGTCTCAGTAAATTCGATTGATAGGAGCAACTAATGGAGCCAAGTACCTGGTGAGTTCATGTCTTGACTTCAGTTTCTTCTACTTGAGGTAGAGTATCCCAAACTGGTTCCTGAATGTGTTCAGGTATTTTCTCTATCTTAGTCTAAAAGGAAAGCAAAACAACCACTTATTACACTAAAAAGGAAAACAAAACAACCACTTATTACACTAACTAGCTAACATCTAACTACCTTGTTTTATTTATTCTGGTTTCAGATATTTATCAGATTAGAAACGCCACCTAGTGGCGTTTTCAAGCTACACATCCTCTTTAGCGTTTAATACCTTGGAAAAAGTTCCTTCCAAACTGCACCCATTTCCTCTGCTAACTTTCTAAAGACTTCGGTAGTTATCAGTACTTGCATGAGGACTTAGCCTCATAACAGTCAATAATGTGAGACGGAAACTTACCTTTTTTACTTCCATGGCAACCCCTTCAGGTAAGTTTCGTTGAACATACTCCAAATAAACTGCAGCAGTACTGCTTGTTAGGTATTTTAACTAAAACAGAAGTAATGTTGTTTTAATGAACTACTGTTATTAATGCTTCAAACACAATTTAAAAAAAGTTTGCTCTAGCTTCTCGAGTTCTTGCTACGAGACCAAGCATCTCACAAGAAGGCAGCTTCCATAAGAGTGAACAGCTATAGAGACAGCTGTACACAACGCTCACAACAGCAATAAAGTAGCTAGTTCATTCCACAGAACTGCAAATACTGCCTGTCACCATATGCACCCATTATGATGGAAGTGATGGATCTTAACACTGCAGGTATCATATAAATTAATCACAAATTATGAAGGAATTGCCAGCTTTTGCATACTGTCAAAGGTCAAGCTTGTTATAAATCCTCCAACTCCAGATTTCCACTGAGTAACGGATTTTCTAGTTTCTCCTGAATGGCAAAAATAGGTCTGCAGGCAGCCATCTGTACTGCACTAATGGCCAGGGACTTAGAGCAAAGTCCTGTTTTTGCTAAGCACTGTGCAAACATACAGTAAGACACTCAGGAGCCACAAAATGCTGTCAGTAAACCTTTCTTTTAAGAAAGTCAACCACAGCTGCATTCTAAACCATACAGAAGTCTGTATCACCAGCCTCAGAGCTAGTGGTTTGTATGCGCTTCCTTTCCTGTATTTCCTCTATGCAGTTTTAGTTTGCCACGTGATGTTACACTGAGCAAAAAATATGTGTGCTCAGAAGCACCAAACTCAGAAAGAACAGAACCCTTAGTGACTGGTAAATTACAATGGTTTAACTGCATCATCTTCTCTTCCTGAGAAAGCTCTTCTCCCATCGATTCTGGGAAACCAAGAGCATAAAATAGAGATAACACTCACTTCTACCTTATTTTTAACCATAGTTTCAACTGTTGTGATAATCAAAATCTGCCTTTTAATAAAAAAATATGTAAGCTGTAGATTAAGAATAACTTGTGTTACGTTTCACATACCTAAGTCAGCTGGTTTTAGCTATTCCCTGCACTCTCCCTCTCTAACCCAAGTAAATTCACTCCTGAACTAACATCTATTAACATCTTTGAATTGTGGACCTTGAATGTGCTTCTCTAAGAAAACAAACAAACAAACAAAAACTACCACCCCAAGCCCCAGGATCTTTCTTACCTCCAAACACATGTAATGTGTTCTCATTTCATACTGAACTCTGTGCTTCTTGTAAATGTGTACAGACTTTAAAAGTGTCAATCGTTCTATCTTCTTTGGAGGTTTATGTCTGAACAAAGCACAAAATTTCATTTTATATAAAGGATATTAATATAAATTACCTGAAAGAGTATGCCAAAATCCCTGTTCTTATTGGACATTTAGAAGATCTACAAGGAAGTATTAAACACTAGTAGTCTATTATTAACCTACATGGATATGGTTAATACTTAGGTATTAAGTTAAGCAGCACTAGTTCAGGGAAGCCAGCGCACTGACAACTGTACTTAAGAGTACTGTGAATATCCTTCATGTAGTTAAAATGCACTTCTACGGTAATGCTGAGTGTAAAACTGCTGCTGCTTTCTCATCACTGTGCTGCCATCTAAGAAGTGATAGATTTATAATCTAAGAAGAAAGTCAGGTAACACCTGTTTCTTCCAAAAAAAGGAAACACTTCTAAGCACAGAATGTAAATCACAGTAGATGACATAAGAAGCATCTGAACTAATGACTCTATAGATCAGTTACTTACACTTTTTCAACAGAGATGCCAAGTTCTTTAGCTGCAAGCACTGCAAAATATTCATAGCTGTCCAGCACAGCTTTATCGTGGCCTTTAACTAAAAGCGACACTCTCTTGTACAGTGTTTCTGGCTCATCTGAAATGGATACCTGCATTGTAAAAGAAAGGACAAGACTCTCCTTAATTAGAGCATACACTGCCCATTTTCCTACCCTTTGTGCCCTCTTTGTAAAAATGGAAAAAAACCTACACACTGTTAGCTGCTTATTTTAGTTATCTGCAAGAGGCTGACAGTATTACTTTGACAGTTCTCACTTTTATCAGGGAAGTCAAAAGCATGAAGAGAGATCTAACTTCTGAACATTTAGATAATATCTATTGATCAGACAAGGAAAAGGAATGCAAGGAAGACAACATTAGCAAAGTCAAGAATGAAACTCATTGTTAAAGCAAGTCTGGAGCTGCAGTACTTGTATTTTAAATAGCAGCGTGAATATACTTCACATTCTCAGACTTTGCTTGGGTATGGACAGTAACTAGAACACTATGGACAGTGACCAGCACTCTCACTTTACTCACACAGATATAAGGCTACTTTAAACACAGCAGCTTTCCCCAGGTATGGCATCCTTTATGCTTGCCAAAGCACAAGTTTATGACTTTCAGTTAACAAATTTAGGGCTTTCATTTACAGCTTCAGTTTCTGATGGCCTGGACAACCTGATCATCTGAGAAGCCTTGATGTGTCCAGGAAGCACTGGTTTTCCCACAGGTTTACTCCCAGGCTGTTTAGCACAGTAAATCCAGCACTTACCAGACATGGTAGGAAGACTGGCTCTCTAGTGTGCATCTAATACTGTCTATAAGATTTTGGCTTGCTTGCATATACTATACAGATTGAGCACTTGCTTCTGAAGTCCTAGTGAAAAATCAGTGCATTCAGATTCTAAAAGCAAGATACCTACCACATTCCTTCATGAACTTCCCACCCCATAAGCCCTGGACTCCCCGCTTCCAAGCCAGAGACAAAGCCCTTGGGCTGGCTAAGCTGCTGCAGGTGTTGAACTGAATGCAGACAAATATTTCACAGAGCTAGAGCTGCACAGAGGAGGAGGAAAGGCACTAAAAGGCAACTATGAGCTACAGAAATCTTGCTGAAAACCCTCCAAATCTCAAATACCAATAAGCTAAATTGTTTCTTCCTCTATGGCAAATTAGACATCATTAAGACAGACCTTAAAAAAGCTGAATTCAAGTGTTTCTGTACATCCCCTTTATTAATAAGGCAATATACAAAATGCCATTCTCTGAAACACTTACCAAAGGATTAGTCTTAGGCTCCTGTGTACCAACGTGGGATCCAGCCAGCCTTGCTACCACCAAGCTGGAGTTTCTAAAATGTGTTAATGAGGGAAAAGCATAAAGTAAGTTGCTAAAGCTGGCGTTTTTTAGGGAGTGTTGAGAAATGAAAAGGAGGAGAGCCTTTTATACTTACGGAAGAAAACACTGCTTTTGCATAATTCTGCTTGCATAATTGACAGGAAAAGCTGATCCCTGTATAAAACAAATAGGTTATAGCATTTTTTTCCCTCAAAGTGGAAAGTAGCCAGTTAATGCATTTTTATTAAAGGTTTTTGCACACCAGAGCATAATACATTCCTAGGCACTGACCTGCCAAACTAGAAAGATTGCTCTATCAGAGAAAACAGAAGCACAGAAATGCATTTGAGTACACAAAAGCACCCAAAAAAGGACCGCATTAAGGGAACAACCTAACAGTATGCACTTGTTAGCAAGGCATGTGAATAGCAGTTACAACAGTTTTTTATCAGAAATATTTAATTTTGCATGGCTTCAGATACCATTTCTGTATATGGTATCTTGTCTTTAGTGTTACTTTCATGGTACAATATAGTTTAGTTTCATCAAGTGACAAGCCTAGGTAAACCTTGCTATTGTAAAAACAATTGAAAACACTATCCTGTAGATACAAGAATTCAACCTCTGAATTCAACTGGAAATTTCCTATTTTTCCAGTAAAAGGTTCCTCGTGATTTTTGAATATTTGTTCTTCTGAAGACAACATCTAAACAGAAAGACTTCTAAAAAGTAAATTAACTGTATTTAAAAAATAATTTTTCTGTGTTAAAAAGGGAACACAACTGTTAATCAAGATGTAACATTACCATCTTTGATACTAGAAAAAATGCTCCCTTCTGAACCCTATACAGCTTTTAGCTTCCTTCCACTAACTCTCAATTTGGCAAAATTATAGACCATTTAAGGGGAAAATAAATTAAAAGGAACCAGAACTCTCAGGTGCTTCAGAGAAACTCAGGGCTGCAGCAGAATGCTGAAGCAAAATTAGCTACTCAGCCAGCCCTTTGATAAGTCTTATTTAATGGATGCTAGAGTCATAGTTTTAACAGGGAAGACAGATGCCCCACACATGAGTTACAGAGGTGACTGCATAACCAAAACATCAGAAAGCAGCCAGAACTTACACTTTTTCAGGTAATCTTAAGTTAGTTGCTCACAGACATGCAAAACTAACTGTATGACACTATTAGGCCCATAACCTTTTCCTATGCATTAGATATTAATTATCGACCAGCAGTGAATGAAGCTGTTCTCTGAAGTAACTCTGCCTCATTCACTATTCTACAAATTCTGCGACCTATAAGGAAGAGGACTGCAGAAGTGGCAGGAGAGTTTCCTGCTTGCATAGGTGGCTGTTGTCTGGAGAGCACAACTGAATGTCTCCCCTCAGACAAGCCTTTCAAATCCAGATGTTCACAGATGAGCACTGGTCTTAAGTGTACCACACAATTACTAACTCTAGGAGCACTGAATATTTGCCACTATAGTTGATGACCATTCAGAATGTTTCAAAGTTCATGTTGGGAACTACTTGAGCCTTAGTACCTAAAATTAAAGAAATACATCTGATAAAATTAACTTGATCTTTGCACCTCAACTCTCTTATCTCTGCAGTCAAATTCTGCCTCCTTTTCATTCAATGCCAAGATGCAGCACACTAACATCAACACCTGACCACTTCAGGGAGCAGAGGCCCATGAGCATAAGGATTATATTCAGTGCAGGGCTTAAACTGTGCATGCAAGTATATGGCACAGAACCTGCCTCAGATGACAAATGAAAGACTTGACACTTTTAAGACTAGAAACAGGCTTCGCACAGGACTGGCAAATTCAAGTAATCTATTCTTCATCAACCCTTACACCCGGACTAACCGCAGCAAAAACAGGACTGCAGGGCCGAGTTCTGAAAACCCACTACGCTGACGATGGCGCGCAAAGACACAGCTCCACGCTGGAAAGTCCCATCCCTCCCGCAGCAAAAAGGAAGCCATTTGCGACCCCGCCTGTCTGCGGGAGCCCACCGAGGAGGGCAAGGTGGCTCCAGTACAGCTCGCAGCGGGGACTGGATGCCGGGGTTCAGACAGGGCCGAGCACAGTGAAGCTGAGTCTGCGCGAGGAGCGCTGCTCCAGCTCCTGCTCCCTTTCTCCTCCCCCCTCAGAAACGAAGACGCCGAATGAAAGGAAGAGGAGAACAGGACTAACCCAGCTCTTGTCCCACCACACACCCCACCTGACAGAGCCGCCGCCAGAGGCACCCCGCCGCCATCTTGTCTCCGCCCCAAGCCACCGACAGTAGCGCAGGGAGCCCGGAAGGAGAAGAGCTGCCTCATCCGCCAGCAGCCGACCCAAGAGCGCCCCGGCCGCCATGGCGGAGCAAGCACCCCCGCTGAGGCAGAGGCACTGGCACTGCTGGGCAGAGCCGCGATTGGAGAGTTGGAGGTGACTTGGGAACTTGTCTCCCTCACACTCTACGCCTGCCTCCCTCGAACGCTGCCTCAGTGCAGGACCTGTGCTGTTACCGGCTCTTCTCGCCTCCGCGCCCACGCAAACGGCTTCCCGCCCCCTTCCCCTCACAAACGTTCTCCCTCTCCACTGCCGGAGGGGAAAAAAAAAAAGCGGGAGTTATTTTTTTCTGACTCTGAGGCAGGACAGGTGACATTGGAGGTTTTTTCTTGCTGAAGGTGGGAGGTAAAGGAGGTTCCTTCAGCTTTTACCCCTTTCTGAGAGCGCTTTTTTACCACAACTCGTCCTTACCAACAATACTCATGTCCACACAACTGTACAGGGGTGAATATATGAAATAATATTTTGCTTTCATTATTTCAGGAATCCTCTGAAAAACAATTACACATAAACCTAGTTTTCAACCTTCTAAAATTATTTTTAAAAAAAAGGTATACAAGCCTGTTAGCAAAACCCAGCCAACTACATTGTACCAAAGTATAAAAATGACTGAAAACTTCATATAAACCCCTTTCTTTTAACAAATATAAACACCAGTTAATATTGTAACACAAGTTCTGATCAGTACCACACATTTAAAGGGGAAATGAAGTACTCATTCATGCCACTACGCCACCCTAATACACACATTCAGTTAGGTAATGACCTGAAATTAACCTGTGTGCAAGTCAAATGCTAACAGCAGGAACCTGAAACCAGCATAGATCACAAGCTACATCAAACGTATATTTTTTATTTTGTTACTTCCTCTGCCACCTAAAATTACAGTCTGCTTTTTACACTAACACACCTAAAATATTTACAACCATCTTCTAATAAAATAACAGTTAAATATTGAAAATATTTTTCTCATAAAATATGTTTTCTATATATACAGGTTTTATCAAAGAGGACTGAGTTCAATAGTGAACAGTTTTCCAACATCAACCATCAACAAGAAAACAAGTTTTCTGAAATAAAACTATGTTCAACTTATGTACAAATAGGCAGAACAGCATCTGTTTAACATCAGCCAATGCAACACTTAATAAAGTCAATGTCTGAGGCCTAAATCATGCACTGCTTAAGAAATGTGCATTTCTTTTTCCCTTTATGAATAACTTCTTTGGTTATTACGGTTCTATTATCTTCTTGGCTGTACAATGAAACAGTACCTGATTAATGTTGCAGAACCAGGCATATATGTGTATATATATTTATATATACTATGTTTAGCACAGATAGCTGTCCAGTTCTTGCTAGAAAAGTTCCACTGTAGATTCTGTAACATAGAGCTGCTCTTCAGAATCAAGCCCACAAGTTTCTACTACATTTCACTCCATTCTTCAAGCAGAACTCTCAAGGACTTTAAATACCACTTTTGTTAACCACTCATTTTTTTCCCCACCATTAGCTGGAGAATCTGAAACCAAGTTTCCATTTTCCACCATAGCAACCTTTCTCAGAAAAGTCCTTGAAATTTCAAAATGATACAAGAGAGTAAACTCTGTAGGTTTCTTTCCAACACAGGCTCCTAAAAACCACCACAAGTTACAGCTCACAACAGCCTCCACTTCGCAAACCACTAAGACTTACACAACCTACAAAATTTATTATCAGTGGATCTAACTGGCAGCATACAGCTGAACACCCAGTCTGCTGAATCTGGGTTGCGTGGCCCTTGTAAAAGTAACATGTCACAACATGGACAGAAACCGTTGGGGAGTGTCACCTGGCAGTTTGGAAAAGAAAAGGCAGCTGCCACCTGATTTCCTGAAGCTCACCGGTACAGGAATGGAGAACATCATCCCATATGTAGCAGAGGGTGTGAAGTTCCAGTTGCTGTCAAAACTAATAAATCAACCCTCTGGAATAAGCCTTAAACCCAGTAACACTAACCACACATACAGGAACTTCACTAACCAGAAACTGAGAAGCGATTTCCATTCTCCTGAAGGGTTGTTCTTTAGTAACATTTGATCTTAAGTGGAAACTTCAGGTCGTTTGGCTTCATGTATTTGGCTTTGACAGAGAAGGCACCTCTCTGCCAATGATTCTCAGTGGTTTTCAATTTGTGTGGTCCAGCACTCCTATACAAAAGTGCCATGATTTACCCTCATTTTGCATAGTTACACAAGGAAGACAGACAGTAGAAAATCAGATCCACCGTCTCTCAGATTCTGCTTAAGATGTTAGGAATGTGGCAAAAAAACCCCAATAAAACAAACCCCAACTCATAAAAAAACCCAAACAACCCTGAAATGTGGAAGATCTGCAATCAGTCTTACAAAATATTTTATAAAGTTAGCAATACTCTTCTACTGTGCAAAACTCACAAGAAAATCAGTGCTGCTACCTGTGAAAACCCTAAAAACAGTATTCATATTCCATCATTAAAGGTCCACTCAATCTACCTCCAATTCTTTCTTAATTTTTTAGTTCTGCAAGGTACAATTCTTTTGAGATCCTATTTAAAGAACCAAATCTAAACTTATATAAATGGTGTTAAGACATCCACAGCATGTAGATCTGAACCTAAGAGACAAAAAACATTAAATAGCAACAGCAACTCACCTTTAGAATGTGTTACTAAATAACATTTGAATTTGATGTAACAAGGAGGACTGAAAATGTCATAACATTTCATGCCTTAAAGTAACAAGTAAGGCATATACTCCATCAATCTCTGTTCTGCAGGCAAGAATGTCTCCCTGTATTTTCCTGCTGAGAGAGCAAGCTCCAGCATTGCTTAAGCATACACCCTTCCTAAAACCACTGAGATTGCTATTCAACAATGTGATTTATTGTCACAGCAAAATATATTTCCAGTGTAATCTGATTACCAAGGTGGTGTTCACATCAGATGATGCGAACCACAGTACAATCATCCTCTTTCTTCAGTCCTTGAATTAGGTCATTTTAAAATCAGCACATCAAAATTTTGCTGAAATGGAAGCTCTAAAATGTACAGTGTAACCAATGCTCTTACAAACTGCCTAACATGTATGCATTAAGGCAAGACAGAACTGAGAAAGTACTGTGATACTACACAGGATACAGTCACTCCTGTAATTATTTCAGAAGTTAAACCACATTTTTTTTTCCTCCACCTCCCTCAAAATGACAGCACAAAAACAAAGAATGTAATCATCTCCTTAAGAGAAATGACATTTAGTCTCTAGAAGATGCTGGAAGTGATCCAGTACAGGCAAAAAAAAAAATTAAAAAAAAGTTCCATCAGAAGCATGTGAAAGTCATTTTTGTTACTGGGCTAATATGAAACTTGGAAGTTAAAGACTACAGATCCTACTGGGATCATCTGGAGGGAGGTGATAGCAGAACCATGAACTTCTGTAATGAGTGGCCTTGGAAGTTATCAGCAAAATGAGCTCAGATAAACACTTTATAAGAATATTTGTACCAATTATTTATTTTTCTCCCCAAAACACAAATTAATAAAAAATGGGAAAAAAGCAGATTTCTTTTTCTCAACCTGGATAAAAGAATTAAAACTTTTAACAGGTAGTTTACAATCAGTGGGGAATAAGCGAGAAGTCCAGGTTTCCTGACTGATCCATTCAGGGTGTGGTCAGTAGTTGTCTTTATCAAACAACTTTATTTACAACTCTGCATCATCCTGCAGTAGATCTGCATCTTCATCATCCAATAAAAGGTCAGCATCCATCACTTCATTCTCTTCCATGACATCACCCAGCTCCTGAACAACATCGTCGTCAATGTCACCAACATTTTCAACATGTTTAACCAAACTCACATGATCCAGAGGGATCAAACTATGCCCAACTGGCCCAGTAGTTCTCACAATAGTGGCTGCCATTTCTGCTGCCACAGCAGCTTTCTGAGCCTTTTGCCTTTGCTGTTCTTCTTGTTGTCTGTGAGTCTTCATATGAGCATTGCGGCTTTTGATTTTGAAAAATACCCTAAATTTTAAAGGGGAAAAAAAAAAAAATCAGATAAAAATGCATTGCTTTTGATTAAGTGAGCCAAAAAAATCTCAACAGCCTTTCAGTACATTTGCTTCCTTGTCCTGAAATAGAAGTCAGTGAAGTCTGAGACGCCATGGTGAGAATTTCAGGGACAGACTACCAGATTTATACATCCTGACAGTATCAAAATGGCCTACTCTGCTGAAGGCATTTTGCAGTTCCCACAGTTGCTTCAGTATCTCTGCACATCCTGATTCTCCCTGTACTTAGTTCCACTACAATTTTGCAGAACAAAGAAAAAGTGAAGGAATCCCTCGTTGGGATGGACAAACAAGCACAGCAACACAGAGAAAGCTGCCCACTGTCACGTGCATATCTGTGATGAAGCAGGAAGCTGGACTACCAGATGTAGAGATTCTAGCAGGTAAATGGATTCAAGAAAATGCAGGGGAAGCATCCAAAACATCATGCAAGCCTGTCTCTGAAAGTTTTGGTAAGAGGACATGTCATCTAAGGGGTAACTGTTCTTTTGAGATCATCAGAGCAAAATAAAAGAGTCTGTTGCAACACTATTCATTTGGATTATAAGCAGGCAAATGCTATGTGATACTTCCAGACAGTCACTTTCACTTACTTGCCACACTCCTTGCAAGGAAATACTGTTGTTGGGTCAGTCTCACCACTTGTTGTGCTGTGAGCAGGTGAACTCTTGATGGAGCAGTATCCGCTCTGCGTACCAGATTTCTGCTTAGGGCCTGGGATGGTGCATCGTGGTTTGGGCACCTGATTCGTACCTCCGTGAATGCGAGCATGGCCATTTAGAGCTTGTCGGGAGCTGAAGACCTGGTAGGGAACAGGGTGGAGGGAAGTTAAAAATAAACCCCAAGTAATACTGCACTGGAACAGTAACTGCAAAAAGAAGTATGCTGGATGCATTACTGCAACAGAACAGCTATAGACATCTAAAATGCAAAATCTACTTGGTCAAATGCTGCTTGCTCTCAGCTACAGCCCTAAAGATAAAGAAAGTTAGTCACACCAAAGCAAAACAGTGAGCTATCCTATCTTTACAGTTGTATAACAGAAGGGTAATTGGAACTGTTACTATATAGTATTTCTAAGTGATACAGCATCCCAGTATTCAATTCTATGTACATATCAGGACATTGCCTGTATTTTGTGAGGTGGGAATTAAAAGCAGGCAGAAGTGTATGTCCAGAGATATTCAGGAGATATCACCGGCCAGGAATCGTCTACAACCCTGATCTCCAAATATCACAATTCAATAGCATACAACCTCCCCTGCTGTTAAAGATACAAACCACACGTACAGCACCACAGTTTGGCATTTCACAGATGAAGGATGACGAAGAAAGTGAAAGACTCTGAAGGGCAGGCAGATCTATAGGTCCAACAAGAGGGATAGGTGGTGGGTCAGGTGACTTCTGCATTTCCCCTTCCTCCTTTCTGTCTTCATCAATCTCGTCATATTCCTCTTCCCCACTTGTCTGAAATAGACAATGCATTTAAGAAATACTAGAAATATGATCAAAGACAGGCAGTAGTGGATAGTAGAACACAGTGAGTACCAGAACAGCATGGTGCTTAGTCAAGACTACTTCCAGATTTCAGTATTTTTTTCCTCCATCCTGAAAGAACTTCTAGTCTTGCTGGAACTACCAGCCCCTTAATGGACAAGATGTAGTTTGTGAAGCTTCACTGCAGTGCTCAGAACACCCTCCAACTATATTACAGAGCTGTGCCTCCAAGAATTGACAGATTCCAAGGTGCAATACTCTCCCCCAGCTGTTAGAATTGGAAGGTATGCTACATTCATAGGCAAATTAAATTACTAAATCAAAAATATAAACCAGACATCTCTTAAGACTACTCAGAATACTGGTAATATAGACCTTGCATGCAAGGAACTGCACGGCCAGTCTCTGTAAATAGTATTTGCACTAGAATATTACTTCTTAACGGGCAGCTCTGGCACTTAGGGGGATGGTTTAGGAATAACAGTAGTGTAGGGATTTCGGTTGGACTTGATCTTGAAGTTCCTTTCCAACCGTGATGATGTTTCTATGTTTCTGTGTTTCTATTAGAGTAGCCTTTGGGAGCACACACAACCACAGGTAAGGAATAATTTAGAGTTTTAGCTACTTCATCAGCACCAAAAGCCATAACTGCTTGACTAAAGTTAGCCAATGTGCTAGTCAAAACGCTTATGCCATTGCTGTCCAGGAACACAAAAATCTTGGTGTAGCTGAGGTCACAGAATGCTCATATAGAACATAATTTGGATTTATGGAATAATTTTGGTTGGAAGAAACCTATGTTATCGAGTTCAACCTCTCCCTCAAAACAGGACAAACGAAAAATAGCAGATGTTAAACTTTCTCATAGTCTTTGATACTTACCAGGCATTCCTCTCTTTTCTTCTCTAAACGTGTTCTGTGCTTCCGTCCCAAACGCAGGATTTTCTTCCAGGTATAGTAGTATTCTACACACTGTGCAACCGTCTTTGACTTAACCTGCAGTTAAGCAATTGCAGAAATAGCCCAGGCTCAACTCTTTGCTTTCATTCAATACAACTCTAACATATTTCAATAAGAAGGCTTTATTTCTCAAACATTCAAATGGAGATAAAAAGACAGTTTGACTACAACAGGAGTAGTCTTGTATTGATTATTTCAGCTTTTTCTCTGGAATTCTCCCTTCCAACTCCTAACATTCTGGGATTCTGTGATTCTCTAGACTCTAGTCAGAACATGACTGAAAATATACCTTTGCAGCTCAAGGGTACAATACCACTGAGAAATCCAGGAATAAAGACTTGGTTCCCATAAACCCAAATGTTTTTCAGCATTTGAACTAACAGAAAAGGTATTCTGCTTGGACATTTACACACTTACTCTTTTCTGCTTTGTGGCAAAACATGAAAATTAAGCCCAAACACGTTCTCTTTACTAACAGGTTCCAGCCCTTTCTGCTGCAAGGCTCAATGCCAGTGACTGAGGAACCGCTTAACAAACTGCCAGAAAACACCAAGATGATAGCGGAGCACCATACTTGTCCCACATGTGTAACACTATGACTTGGATTCCAAGTTGTGAAAACTTTTACACAGAGCACCAGGAACAGATAGTTTTTTCCTTTTTTTAAAAAAAATTGTTGTTTGTTTTGTGTTTTTTTTTCCTTACTGGTGCTGCAGCTGTACAAAGGTACACCAAAAAATGTACTAGTCCTATCAGAGCTCTTATAACCACTACTACTTATATGCCTGCAATTAGCTGGTTTGGCACCGGAGGGAAAATGAAGGGGAACAGAATACAGCAAATGGAAAAACACAATAGAAAGAATAGAAATAACCTTACCATTTTTTGTACAAATATGAAATCTTTGCTGTAGGTGGACAATGCCTCTTTGAACAGCCTCCTTTCTTGATGTGTCCATTTGTCAGAGCCTTAAAAAAAGTGAATTCATTACCAAGAGTAAAAATCTACCACCTTTATGTTGATGTAGTATCTGAAACAAAAACTGGGAAACCTCAACCACGTGCTAGTGATTGCTGTTACCAAATACAAATATGGCTGTACTGACTCAGACCTCGAGTCCATCTAACCAGGGTCTGATCTCTAGCAGCAGTCACAGGCAGTTGCCTAGGGAACAGTAAGATCAGGCCAAGCAAATACAATGCCTGTCCCTAATTCTTCCTAACCTCTGACCACTTTCAACGCAGTGGATTTCCCAAGTCTGTTACAATTTGCCTATGTGGTAACTACCCTTCTAAGCACTGACCCACTCTTCCTTTCAATTGGTTGAACTCCTTGCACCCAAAAACATCCTTCGCTTAGGAGCTTCATAGATCAGTACACCCTCTGCATGAAGAGCCACCACCCTCTCTTTGTTCCCTGTCTCCCAGTAACTTTGCTTCCCTTCATTCTTCAAGTAGAAGAAAGTGAACCCAATCTTGACCATCATCTCCTTTCTGACACTCCCACATATTTGGTCATTACTGCTGTCCCTCTCTGGACCTTTTCCAGTATTAAAACATTCCTATACAGACAAAAGGGACCAGAAATGCATGTAACAGTCAACATATAAGCAACCCATAGACTTACACAGTGGCATCACTACGTTCTCTTAACCTCTTAACATCTGACTTTTTTTTTTTTAGCTGCTGTAAAATACAGAGCTGATGCTTTCATAGAACTAGCACTATAATCCCAAGGTCTTACTCCAATTGAGAAGTATCACCAGAGAGCTCACAATTTTATATGTAAAACTGGTATTACATATTCCCATACATGCCACTTTACATTCAACTATATGGAAGTTCATCTATCATTTTGTTCTCCAGCTAATAAGTTTTATAAGGTCTTTTGCAGCTCTTCACTCACATGGCTTGAAGTAAGACATTTAAGTCCTCTGTGATAGAGACCACAAGTAGATAAAAGTTTGTAGCAATGTGCAATACACACAAAGTGCTTTCTGATTATTTAATGGAAGCTTTATAAAAAACTTTCAAATACTGTTATTCAGTGTTTGCTTCACGAGCCTAACTGCCCATGAAAATGTGAAATCAGAACTTAAACTGAAATTAATTTGTGCTTCCTTGGTATTAGTCAAACAGAAGGAACACAGGATTGCTCAACTGCATCAGAGCAGTGCCCTGTTTGTAAGAGTGGGCAGCATTACACACATTAAAGGAAGGATATGCAAGAAGCCATAAAGCAGACACCTTTGAATTGACTTACACTGTAAGATTCTACTTCAGTCTGTCTGAGAGTTTCTGAAACATGTAAAACTTTTATCAAAAGAAATCCCTAATATTCCTGTCAATGTTACCATTCTCCACACAAATGCTTGCCTCTGCACCAAATTCAATGAACTTGGCCTTGGCACCATGCATGGTATTGAACTCTACGGGTTACTTACATCTATAAAAAAGGGGTTTTTTAATTTACTGCAAATGTTTTGCTTTTCAGTGTCAACTCCCAGGCTCACAAGCTTAGAGCAGGTATCTCACTGCTCCCTGATATGCTGAAAACCACAAAATTAACTTTCCTGCAAGCTGTTTTCTGCAGGCTTTTCCAGTACTGGATATAAGCATGCATTAGTTATTTCCACAGAGACTTACACTAAAGCTCTCTTAAGCATCAGAGAAAGGTACTGGCTTCAAGCCAGGAGTTTTATTTATTCTGTTATCACCCAAAGAACTTTTTGCTGACACATTGCCTCGCCATCTTTCCCACCCTGAACCAGTGTCATTCCCTTCTTACACAACTTGCCAGTCATTTGCATTTACCCTCCTCTTAAGCAGGGGTAAATGCACTGGTTCAGTCCAGGGGCCTGTTCTATTATGCTAAAACATAACTTTAAAATGCATGATCACACCAGAGGAGAGACTGTAGTTTTCAGCAAACCTCTGTAGTCATGCTCTCCTGCCTCTAACCCACCCTCCTGGTGGAGGGGAGGGGGAAATCAAATCATAACTCACTTCCATGAACTAATTTTATTGTACACCTATGGAGGATTCAGGCCTTAAAGAGTTTTGCCAATAGCTGTGGTATTAGCAGAGACCCTTGTAAGATTACGCAGGTTAATTGGAAGTAACCTAATTAATAGAATAAATCCTGTGTAGGAAAAGAAACAGAAGAAAAGCTGTTTTTAACTCTGGTTGCTGGGAAACCGTTTTTGCTCTTGTTAGCTTGAGGGAGATATAGAGAACATGTATAGAGAGAGATCTGCAATGCAGCAAGAAAGAATTTTGGACTTTAGAATACAGATGAAATTTTAAACCTGATCTTTATGTTTAGATATTTAACTTACTTTTTGTTTTAACTGCCATATTGGCTTTGCACTGATTAACTGACAATAAATATCTTCTAAAAATCTGGGGGCTTTGGGTCCAACCTGTGAGTTTCAAGGGGTCTATACCTACACCCAGGGACCCTCCATGAAATGGCTCAAATCCATTACATACAGCATATGCTGGGGCTGATCTCCACCCTATCACAGTACCTACGAAGAGTTTCCAGACTGCCTGAAGCACATTATTTCAGAGACCACCTCTCCTGCAATTCTCACTATAGGAGAATTTCAGACCTGTTCAAATGAGAACAATTCTAGATGTGTTTCTTCAGGGGATGATTTAGGGGTAAGAGTAGTGTAGGGTTATCGGCTGGACTAGATGATCTTGAGGGTCCTTTCCAACCATAATGATTCTGTGATTCTGTAATTCAAGTGTTTGCAACAGTGCTCCTCTTGTATTAGGTATGCATTCCCTTCTTCTTCCCTAAAACACCAGCCTGACAGATGGCAAAGCATCAGAACAGAGAGATTAGGGTGTTCTTTCAAGCAGCCCTGGTCAGCATGTCCAGCTTTCTTTGCACACAACAGAAGAGCCTCAAGTTCTATGACTTCCCTCAAAAGCCAACAGGTTTCAAAGGTGAGCTATTCGCTTGCACCCTCAATCAAGGGCAATGCTAAGGATGAATTTGGGTATTTACTGTTTGTGGTATTGGTTAATTCTCATGAGTCAGGGCTATACTGCCTTGTTTCAGACTATTTCACCTTTAAATGTGGCAGTGGCTAAGAGCTGTGATTTTGAGTATGGAGCAGAAAGCCCAAAGAGTTAACCCAAACAAATGCCACCTGAAGTTATATTAAGTTATCCAGGCACTAGATTGTGAGAAATCCCCATATGCCTTGAGTGGCTGATTATCAACCACAAATAAACTATTTTTCAAGAGCTGCTGCATGGTACTAGAGTATGGTTGTCTCTGTAAGTTGCAATCATGTGTTGCTTTCAAGAGCAGCAGTAGGTAATGCTTTGTCTTGTTATTTTATGGTACTTAAATCTGGACTGTAAAGATTTTGTTTCATGCTGCGATAAGCAGAATCAAACATCCTTTCCTGCTTAAAAATAGGGATATATTGATGTCCACTGGTCTCAGTGCTCGTTGACAAGGATTAGTGTCTTCTCATGTGAAAGATTAAAAGAAAGTCTGTCTCCTTCCTGCATCACAATACAACACTTTGCAAAAATACCGTGAAGTTGCTTCAGTAAAGACTGTTTCTCCTCTGCCACACAGGCAGAAATTTCTTAACTGCTCTGCTAATTAGATCGCTCACTGAGGATGGGGCTTCTGGGATATCACTTCACCTTCCTCCTCTCATGCTCTGGACTGTCTCACACACATGATTTGGTGTCAGCTCTTCAGACAAGAGACCCTGGTCAAAGTTCCTGGCTGATGTCCTCCTTCTCCATCCACGCCTATGTTCACACTTTGGGCTACGACAGAGCTGCTATCAAAAGCACTAGGCATCTCCCTCAGACAAGACTCAAAACCTGATCTTCATCTTTATTCACTCTCACTATCAGCTGCAAACATATTTCTGTTCTTGTTCTCAGGCCAAGGAGTTAAGGAGTTGTTTTATGATGAGTCCTTGTTACTTGGGAGTCTTTCCAGTGAGTTGCTACAGTCAGGAAGTAGCTTACTTCTATACTTAAGCAGCACAATGACTGTAACTGGAAATGAGTGTATGATCCTGGACATTGTGACTGACTGCAGGAAGATTCTTGGCTTGTTTCAATTAGAGCATAAACTGGAGATAAAGTCCTAAATCTCTTAGTAAAACCTTATTCTGTGTGCCCAAGTAGTTATTAGCCACTACAAAGCATTAAGCAGTAACATGGAGGGCTGCAGAGGAGGGACATTTGCCACCTGTGCTTAGGTGACCTAAATTAAGTTCAGTGGCTTAACACCACCCTGTGTATTTCACAGGGCACTCTGCTTCATCACCAAAATGAAGTTCTTTCTGAGTTTGTTGAAAAACTGGCCATCCTAGACCTGCTTCTTTTCAGCTAAATCCATGCATTCAGTACTGAGAGTTACAGCACTGCCTCTTTGGAAGGATGCTCATGATTATCATTGTCATTTACCATGCACCACCACCTCCAAAAAGGAAGGCGTAAGAGCAGACATTTACATAACAGAAAAAGACGACTTTACTGCCAACAAATTATTATGTACAAATAGCAGCAATTTTAAAAGGAAATCAACAAATTAAATTTGAGTTTGAAAGAGGAAAAAGAATTATTCAAGGCAGTTTTAGATCTGTAGAACCCTACACAGCAGCATGGATGCAAAGTTTCTGTACATAGTTAGGTAAAAAACTGCCAAACTTGTAACAAAAGGCTTCTGAAGTGTGACTGGGCACTGTCTGTATCACCTCTATCTGATGTTGCCATCCCTGCAACAGACAGCAGAGAGTGCAGCATCATCCCATGCTCCAGCCTGGGATGTTGGCCTCAGACTCCACCACCAGCAGATACAGAGATCGCAAGGATACCTACCGGCATAGTGGTAATTTGCCAAAGGATGACACTTCAATCTCACTGGCTTTCTCAACAGCAGCTTCTCAAGAGCAACCTAAATGAAAAATCAGGGAAAAACAGAATTAGCAATGCAGTCAGCAGCTGCATACAACTGCATTTAGAAGACTATGTGGTATGAAGATATGAATTAATTTTCATTTTTTCCTCTCTGTCATACAAAATCACATCAAATTACTCCAAGGCCCATTAATGCTGTACCTGACAGAACAGCACCTAATGCACACCTGTCCTGCTTTAATTAGCAAAAATGTGGCTATTACTTAGCAACTTCCAGCTCTTCCTTCTGCTTGACACATACAAACATGTTCGTAGTCTTAATTTCATAGTGTTAATTAATACTAATATTTAATGGTTATTTTGATAGCAGCATTAGCTGTAGTGTGAAGCCTTTTAGAATATCGTTTAGGTCAACATCCATCAGGAATGATAGCATGTATAGCTAATGCTCCTTTGGATCAGGGAGACGGATGCTTTGAAGATCCCTAAAATTTTTCCCCTGACAAGGCAGACCCCTCTGTATAGCAAATTTCACATCCTGACAGTAAATTCATTCACCTATCCAAGACCCTCAGATAAAGCTAACAGAGACTAAGAAAACTGGGACACAAGCTAAAAATTACTGTATTAGACAATCCTGTAAGACTCATTCCAGCCCTGTGTTCTGCTGCAATTCGTTTTAATGTACCTTTTCAGTACCCGGTACGGGGCCTTGTCTCTCCCTAATACTGGGCAAAAATGGATGTTTTGCCCTAGTTAATAACATTTCCATCATTCAACCAATGCAAATATTTGAAATGCATTATTTATGTGAGAACTGTGTGCAATTACCTCACAGTACTGAACAAATAAGTAGATGTGATCGCTGCTGCAAACAAAGGTTTTTGTAAGGGCTAGAAAAGGACTAAGCTCTCTGTGACCAAATATAAAGCTTGTGAAACAGAAGGGCTGGAGCAAGCACTGGGAGACATTCAAAGCCCCAAGGCTATAAACTAACTAATCTTATCTATATGAAATATACAGTAAGCCTTCAGAGAGGCACTGCTTTGAAATTTAAATTTATTAAAGAATGAAAGGGAAAAGTCATTCCCCAAAAATGTTACAGGATGCTTAAAGCATCACTGCAAATCAACCAGAAACCTCTTTTTTATATAACCATATCTAAATCCATTTAATAAAGCATGTTAATTTATCTGCAGAAGAGGATCATATCTCCTTTTCAGCTTATCTTACCATAATATCTCCTTTTGCTTCAAAGAGAGAGTGCAAAGCATATTCTGAGTTAGTTCCTCCACCAGGTAACACACTGGAACAGCTCATATTTAAAAGGTCTTCCACTGTCAGAAACAAGTCAACATTTTACTGCTAATACAGTAGCCTGTCAGTCAAACATTCAGAGCAAAGGATTCTGTACTGCCACTCAAAGACAAATGTAGTTCAGGGCAGCAGATTTCACACTCTCTCTCCCCAGCACCTGATCTCCTGGTTTTAGAAATACCCGTATCACCGTGATGGGATTTGCAGAGTGCATCCTTGGGATAGGACAGTCTACTGCAGAGCCAAGAAGGCTCCAGTCAGGGTACAGTAACAGAAATGAACCATGCTGGAAACAGGAACAAACCCTGCTCAGGACTGGTAGAAGCCACTGAGCCCATTACATTTCCTCTCCTCACAAGACAGGCCCAGAAGTCATCATCTCCCTCTCATCTATGACCTCTGCCCTTACCAGGGTGGTTCAGTGCCCAGAAAAACCCCACTTCCCAGCAACAATCTTCCCCCCTTGGCTGCCAGAAAGCAATTAATTGAGACTTCACTTTCAGTGCCACTACATGATGTTGTTACTGTGAACCTGTGACATGCAGTTCTGGTCTCTTGCTTTGCATTCTCAGTCATTAACACTCTAACGTTTTGTTGAGTATACACATAAGAAATCAATGTGAATTTCTTCAACAGGCACAGGCTGACATATGAACTTCTAAAATGGCAAGTCATTTTACCTCTTTGTTGGAAGACTTTGTTTTCCAGTTCTGGCCATGGTTTCCAAACCAAAGTAGCCTTGTGCACATCCTTCTCCATTAGCAATCTGTCCTGCAGCTCAGGAATATCAGCCTGGAACCTGGACCCAATATTGATTCGTCTATAAAGATAAATAAATAGGTACTCAACTACACAATATGCAGAAAAAACAGAAGTCACATTAGTGTTCACTTTGTTTCCAGCAAACTTTTATTACACTGGTATGGCCAGAAATTGTCAGATTGCTTTACACAATGCTTTTCTGTCAGTGGGATAAGCATTTTGAGTATTGGAGAGAATTTATCTCCCGGGGTAAACAAAAATTTCAATACACAATTTAAACTACACTGAGTCATCATACCTTACAGGCAAGCCAAGCTAACCTGTATGTGTGCTGGTTAGCAAAGAGGCTAGGTGCTGGAAACAACAACTATATGTGCCATAGAGAACAGTATTTTTCCGCAGAGAGCAGAAAGAGATGTTACTGTTGAGACACAATCCTTTTTGCAGTTTGCCCTGGAGAACCTACCAGGTAACACCTCTTCTCCAAAGCTCCACAGTTAATATATCTATGTATCTATATATAAATGAAAGCAAGACTGTTGGCTCAGCATATGTTTTCCTCATGGCGCTCTTCCCATTCATCACTAACCATTGGTTCACCTTCCGTGCCTCCCACCAAGCCTCTCTTAGCATTTCTGAGCCATGACATCTACATCTCCCACAGCTACTTTGCTCCCAATGTCACCAGCCACCATTCAGAGTAACCTTAAATGCATTCAGCCCCACATAATTTCAGGCAGTTGAACACCACCGGTCTTGTTCAAAACACTTCAGGCCACATGCTCCAGGCTGAAGGTAGTCTATAAAAGCAGTGACAGAATCAATATTGTTTTTCTTACGGTTCAACAGTCTGTTCTCCAGGCCCAGGCGTCACTGGAATGACACTTCCATCAATACTATCTGAAACAGAGGTTGGAGTTTTCAGTTTAAAGCGGTGTTTTGGTAACAACTGTATTGCTGCTGATGCTTGATCTCCTGGGCTGCATTGCCACCTCCCTATTAAAATGAACATTACTCCAGTCTATTAAACAAAAATTATCTTTTATCAATATTTAGACAGAAGTAAGTCTAACTTGTTACAGGTAACAGGATATTTTCCTAACTCGCAGAGGTCTCTAGTGCCCTGCTCTTGTATGATTAGACACCTTTTCTTGTGAAGCACCGAACAGCAAACACTTAAAGCAAACCCCATGTTTCAAACTAGGTCTTCTCCCTCCACTTCAGAAGGCCCAGATGTAATAAGAAGCACAGTGGTCCTTTCTTGAGGCAGACCACATTGACAGATCTCAGCCTTACTCGCTGGTTAGGCTCCTCTACTCATTTTATGCTTCAACATCACCCTTACAATACCCAAGGCCAAAAGCGTGATAAGGATGGGCTTTTCCTGTACAGTAGCGAAACCAGCCATGCATGTGAGCACACACAAAAATCAGCATGGTAACACCAACAGAGAGGCCAGTGGCATTCACTACATACTGCCACTCTGGAAATGCAATACTTACTAGACCGGCAGAGAAGCACCCGTGGAGTAGGTGTCAGTGGAGTAAGCGGCAACTGGGTATGCGAGGTGCTATGAGATGATGTGAGAACACTGCTGAAGAGACCAGATCCTTGCCGAACTGGACTCAGCATCGGTGGTGGAGTGTAGGGCGGTAGCTCATGTGTGCGGTCTAGCAGATGATCTCCAAGGACACGGGGAGAGCGAAGCTGGCTCTGGTACAGGGTGGCACCAGAGTGGGATATGCTGAAGTTGAAGGAAGGAGGAGGTATGAAGAGAGGTTCAGGTCTGTGCCTATACTTCTTCTTGTCCTGCAACGGTTTGAAGTTTTCTTCCAATTTTACAGCACTTTGATGAGGTTTTTTGCTAATTTCCTGAAGTGAAACACGCAAAACTTTAGTATTTAGGCATACTTAAATGTGGTTTGTACACAGTTCCCTACAGCTTAGGGCAATAGCCACAGAAAAGCTGTACCTACCACCACGCAGTTATTCAGGTAGCAACATAATAAGCCTGGTCAGTACAGTATCTAGTGCTACACAGAAACCTCAGGGGAGTGGAAAAAAACAGGACAAATTACCCTTCCCTCCCTCAGCAAGCCCTCTGGGTTCAGGTAGGGCTGAGCCACAGGCACAGACATGGAGAGGCTGTTGCCAGCTTTTGAAGGTGCAGGGAACAACTCTCCTAGGCCATGAGCTTTCCCTCACCCTTCTCCAGCACCATTCAAACACCCTGGGCACTTTTATTTGCACTGAACACACAGGATGTTGGGAGTTACTTCATTAGCCAGTCACAGTTTATTAAAAACTTTATATCAGATGTTTTCCAATACATTTACTTTGTTTGACTAGGAAGGACACATGAGCTCAGTGAAATTACTGCAGTACTCTGCATCAGGAAAGGAAGAAAAATGTAATAAATTCAAATTCTTTGCCTCTTATCACTACATTCCCATCAGCTTGAGTACAGTCCAGCTGCAACAAATCTTGAACTTAACTCTCCTCTTTCCTTGGAGGAAAAGGGTAGTAGATGACCATCTGGGAAGTTCACACACTGTAAAATGCCTAGAGTTTTAGAATTTGAATGTTAAAATATCCAAGTCCACAAAAGCAGAAGGCACAGAATCTGTGCAAACTATAATTTTCTTGGGAGGGCTGTGGCACGTGTGTGTGAGGTGGGAAGAAACAAGTTCTCGGGTTGTGCTTCAGGAACACACAGAAGCTGTTAGATGAACACAGTATTAAATACATTGCTCTCAGGTGTTCAGATTGCAGATCTACAGGATAAACTTGGAAAGTGGAAGAAAATTTTTGACAGACAGGGCTACTGCAAAGTGTCTGCATCATCTGGTAAATTGTGCTACTACATAAAGCAAATTACTACAATGTATGTTTAGACAACATACATCTTTACACCATGGGTGGTTCTGAGGAATTGCATTCACCCAATAAAAATCATGTTAAAGGAGCATTAGCACTGTCACCCTTTATCCTTTATGCTAATATGTTCCAGCTTGTGGAAATGTTTTTGATTACAGAGGTCCTGTTCTTTCTGTTAGATCATGGCTGTATCCTTTCCAACAGCTGTTGACATTTTTTTCTTTCCAAAAAATTAAGTTTTGGAAGAGTTTTCCTTTTACAGGAAAAAAAAATGCAGTTTACAGAAAATTTTGTTGATGAAGGACATTCAGAAAAGTGGGGGTTACCTGTAACCACAGACAGTCCACCATGACAGTGAAACATTTAATGTTCATAAAAGGAGAAGGGGAAAAGCCCTAAATTCAAGGAATCCCTTCTCCCCCACCAAGAGAAAAAGAACCCACTCCAGCTCCAGCTCTCTGATTAAGGACTCATTTTGTTCTGCTCTTTAAATGTGGAAAGAGCTGGTACTCCTTTCTGACTGGTGTAAAGCAAACTAATCAACCCAGACAATGCCTTAGAAGTCCTATACACCTCCAACTCCTATGCTGCTCCACCTGCAGTATACATTAGCCTCAGTGTGGTTATGCCCATGCTACTTTAGAAAATGATGACACTGATTATTAAAGGAGATCAGGATGAGCTTTCAATGCAGAATCACCCCAATACTTCTCTGAAGGTCTAGAAACTGATTCCCATTATCTATGACTGAATGCATCCTTGTGTGCCCTGCTGCCACACCCTGATAGACCCTGGTGGACCTCACTTGCCTGCTACCTTCAGCTCAGTGTCCTGTAGCCCTGCTGAATACTTAGATTCCTTCTGCTCTTTGATTTTACTGATTCCATGAGCTTTGTGGGAGCTTTGTGGACAGCTCAAAGCACAACATAAATAAATGCAACACAGATCCATTTCTTTGGTATGAAAATAGTCTCTAACAGCATAATCCCTTTACAGAAGGGGGAACTGTACATCTTTTGATCTTTGAACATTTCCAATGCTACTGCTTCTATAAAAGATAGGATTCAGAGAGGAAACTGTGTGAGTTTAGTTTGCTTGGGCAATAACAAAGACTACAAGCATAATTTTGAGTGAATGAATGCACATTTAGCCAAACACTGGCACATTTAATCACAGTCACTTTACATACATTGCAGAGATACACAAGCCCAAGCCACCTACTCTGATGTCTCTAGAGAAGATCTCCCACTCAGAGCTCAAGGATTCAGAAAAGACTGTCCCTTTTCTCTCCAGGAACTAGAAATAGAAAAGAAAAATTGTACTGCTGAGTTACAAGCTAAATATTGTGAGATACTGGCTTCCACAGTAAAGTAGAAGTTTATGTGTAAAATCTGTCTGAAAGGAAAAAAATATTTAAAATTAGTGTGTACGTCTGAGTGAAAGAGGCAGATGATAAATACATTACTATTATAAGGAGTCAATCACAGTGGCATATGCTGTCCTTTTATTTGTCCATCAGCCTCATGAGGAAAAGGGAAAAAAAAACCACAAGAGAATTTCTCTGCATGACACAGATAATACCAGACAGTAGGTATACTCCCCAGTAATCTTTTGTCATGGTCTAGTCTGCAAGCATGGATTTGAAGGATTGAACAGCATCTATCCCAACACAGGAACATGAAATAAATACTGCTTGCTTCAGGACTACTCCAGGAAAACAGTAAAGAGCATTCTCACATCTCATTCAAGTACACATCAATTCCTCATGCTGCCTGACAATTTCAGTTTTATGAGCAAAATGAAAGCACTAAGCATAGCTGTATTTCCTATACCAGAATTCCCAATGATTAACCCTTGGATCTCATGCTTGCAGAGAAAAAGGGAAAAATGACTTCACTGGAAAACTCTGAGACTGCAAGCTTCATACTGGCTTAGAGCACACGCTGGAAGCACTGCACAGTGCCCTCCTATCTTCAGCTGAAATAAGAAGCACATATATCTGAGTTTAAAAAACAGGAAGAAATAAAACTGCTGAATTAAAGCAGTAACATAAAAACAAAGCAGCCTGAAAAGGAAAAAAAAACAAAACCAGTAAAAAGATATAAATCCCTTTGTTGTAGTGAGATAAAAGAATATCATATTCCAATTTCTAAATGATTTATTTTCAACTGTGGTCTTGATTCCCCAGCAAAGGGAAAATTAGTATTTTCAGTTGACTGAGAAAGAAATGCAATGATGCTACAGGCCTTTTTTGTTTATTAGGCATCATTAAGATTCCAGAAAATATTCCAAACATCCATACAGATGTTTTAGAAAGTATTAGCACTATAAGCAAAGGGATTTAACAAGCATAGCACAGTTAGTGGCAAGAAATGCAGCACTCACAGAGGATGAGCAGGGGTTGGCCACTTTTGGACTGCATGGTGGAGAGCAAGTCATCTTCACAAGAACGGGCATCTCATCATCTGACACAGAGTTGGCAGGCTTGTCTTTGACTGTGGCAGTGCTGGCAGAGGGCTGCGTGCTGGGCTCAGGCGACAGAAGCTTTACAGGGACAGACACTGGCATGACGATGGGTGCGAGGCTATCCACCTCTTTAGGCAGCGGCTGCTGGGGTGGTTTCTCTCCTTCGTCCTGTACAGACAATTAAAGGCTTTCAGCCCCCGTGAGGGAGGGCTACTTCTGGACTGATAACACTATGTAACAGATGCACCATGGCTGAAAAGAAGTGGCCAGGGTTACTAAACACACAACAGCACTGCTTCTTGGACTCTCTTTGCCTTGAACGAAGTTGGCAGATTACTTATGACTTCTATAGAGGATTTGGCCTTGGTGATAAATAATTGCATTAAGCATCTTTCTAAGGCAACTTGCAGGAGTGGAGATAAACACGTGCTCTTTTTGTAAAGACAGAATTCTTCATCATCCACCTAAAACCAGACAGAGGTGATGTAACTCTAGTAGCTCTATGCTTTCTTGTGGTATTCCCTGTTAGGACAGAATTTCTAAAATATCAGGACAGAGAAGACTGACTGATGGGGCAAGTTATTTTTACACAGAACAATTCAAACCCACATTTTTGGTTTGGTATTTGTTGATACCTATAGAGCTAAAACACTTAGGAAGAAAGCTGTCAAGTATTCGACAATCTCACTCTGTCTATTAAAGCCTGGGAAGGCTTCCAATAAACATCCCCTAGACATCCAAGTAGTCCAAATGAAAATAAGGAAGACTTGATGTTCTTGGTATTTTTAATACAACAAACAAATATGAGGGGAAAAAATGTAGATGCTCCTGACCTGAACTTTGTAGGAAGTTTTTGTAACATGGAGGGCAAAGGCTGTTCTGTCCTCCACCACTGCCTCTGACTTTACAGCAAGACTGCTGGCCTACACACTATCAGAGTTATGTGCACTTCTACTTACATAGGGTATGGCATAAAACAGTGCTGAGAAGAACAAGTTTTGACAGCAAAGCAGAGCACGGCAAAGCAAGGAGAACATCAACATGGAGAGAGCCAAATACTGAAGAAAAATGGACTGCTACCTGTTTGAAGTTAGGAGACGCTCTTACTCCTCCATGTGACCTCATGTGACCATTTAGAGCAGGCAAACTCTTAAACTCCTTCAAGCATACTGAACACATTAGCTTGTTCTTCGCATCAGCTCTCTCAGGAAGTGTTTCTCTGTTCTGGCCACTAGTTTCAATTTCATTTTTTTATTAGCATGGAACAGAAGAAGAGACATTAGTTTGGCATGTTCCCTTTGTCACAGGGGGAGCTTTTTAGTCAAGGAAGTCAATAAAATTTTACAGCGTGACAGTTATGAAGCCACAAGTAAGCATGAAGTGAGTGCTATGGAATATGTGGACAATAACCCAGATCAGCTGCTCCCAATATGGGGAGAAGAAAAGTTCTGAACAGGACATGCTCATCAAAACGTGGCCCTCCCTACGGAAAAGTCTGTGAACACCCAGGATCTACTGTTACAGACCTATACTTCCACACTCATGACAGCAGTTAACAAATACTTGGACACAATGACCCTACTTATGGTAGATAAGCTTGCTGAAGGACACCTCAGCCCTTCAGAGGTGAGACTTTACAAAAAACAGATGATCCCTGCTACCAAAGATACAAATTGAAACCACACACAGTCCCTCCTCTTCAAAATGCAGCACTGAGAGGAAACTACTCCCTTGCTTTTGCTTTTTCTGTGGTTCTTCCTTTTTTCTTTACTTTTCTTTGAAAGAGGCAAAGCATTTATTTGATTTTACTGCTGGGGAGGGGACAGTGGGAATCAATCACACGGAGTTAAATTCACAAAGCACAGAACTAAAGCTGTTTCTAGAAGAGCAACAACTATCACCTACCCAGAGTGTATTCCCCTCCCTCTAAACTGCAGCACTCATTTGTATTTCTCACATTTAAATTAAAAAGAAAAATAAAACCTTTAAAAAATACCTTTGTTCTGGGGACAGCGGCTGCAGTCTGCCATCTGACAGTTGTGCCTGCTATCAAAAGGAGGAGAGGGGGAAGGAAAGGAAAGAGAAAATAATTTTTCAGGAAATATTAATGTATATATGAGTGTTCTCATAGCATTATGTTTGCATTTTGCATATGGTTTTACTAATATGAAAAGCCTCTGAGCTGACAGCCTTACATGTCTCTACCAAATCAGTGTCCTCATGATCATGGCTAGTGCAAGCCACCTTACACTCACCTACTGTTTGAAGCCTTTGCTCTGGAGTTGACTAACTCCTCCTGAACAGTTGAGCCCTTAGGTGTTGAAAATGTAACTGTGTCCCTGCTCCCCAGAAAACGAGGCAGAACTTCCCAAAGCTTCTCAAGAGGGAAGCTGCAACCCTGCAGCAGTAGTAGCTCTGTGCTGCTGCAAGCCTGGCCTGAAGCCAAGGCAGCGATGTAGACAGGAGAAGTCTCTTAACACAGTTCCCCAAAACATCGTAGCGACGCCCACCACTCACATCCCAACCTTCCAGCCCTCCTGCAACCATTTCAATTCCACACCTTTGGTACACTTCCACAAAAGAAGTTTGGCTGAGCGCGGATCTAAAACTATTACCTACCTGAGGCCACACAGTGCTGGGAGAGTCTTGCTGAGAGCTTTTGTTGTTCGTATGAACTCCCGAGGGTGGCAAAGGAGTTCGATGAGGGATGGCATTACCTACAGAATGAATATCCTGCCGTGTGGGATCCTCTGTGGTCTCTGGTGGAGTGAGGCCAACATGGGAGTTCAGAGATGGTGCTCTGCTCTCACTCAGGTATTGCTTCTGGTGATCTTGCTGCTGCTGCAGTAAACTCTGCGGGTACAAGTGTCTGTACTGTTCATGGGGATCTTGGTAGCAATACTGAGGCACTGCTCCCAACTGGATAAGCTGCACAGGATGACTTGGATCCTGAGAGTACTGGTGCGGTTCATGCATAGTCTTTGGGTCAAGTTCCCTGTGATATGGAGGAAGCGACAATTGCATCTGTTGCTGCTGTTGCTGTAACTGCTGCATGACAGGCGGCGTTTGGTAATACTGAGCTATTTGCACTGGACACTGCCGCTGCTGCCGAGTTGGCTGTTGCTGCTGCTGCTGGATCTCCTGTATAGAGAGCCGCTGATGCCCCTGCTGAGGCTGAGGATAGTACTGAGTCTGCTGCAGATGCTGCATCTGTTGCGGTAAGAGCTGCTGGGACTGCATTTGTTGAACGTGTGTCTGTCCTTGCTGAAACGCAGAATGCACCTGCATTTGTGATAAATGCTGCTGGTAGTCGTAGTACAACTGTTGGTGCTGCATGACTTGCATTTGCTGCTTTTGCTGGGCGCTTGCAAAACTCTGGTGTGTTTGCTGTGGCAGTGGTTGATATCTTTGTACACTGGAAGTTAAAGGCTGTTGCTCAACTGCTGGCTTCTGGGACAGCAGCTGCCTGAGCGCACTGTCACCAGAATCATCGACCATCGAAGATTCGGTGTGCAAAACCTGAGCCATGTTGTTGACTTGAATTCTCAGATTTTGGTTAGCAAATACTTGTGTAAAGGAGTCCAATTTATGTAGGACGCCACTGGTAATTTTTTGCGATCGATTTTCACCAGGTTGAGAGTAAGAATATTGGTATCCATCGTGGGACTCCCCCTGCCCGAGAGGGCTCCACATTGAGCCTTGACTATTCAAATTGTTCCTCACTGGGACATGATTTCCTGAGCCAGAATGTGTCCAACCGGTCTGTCTAGATGTATCCACTGACCCAAGGCTTTTTGAACCTACAGGCAATGCTATACTGTCTCTTGAATCTTGGGGAAACTGAGGGGAGAGAGGGGATGCCTGAGGAGCATCCATTACAGATGTCCCATAGCTATGGTTTAGAGATGGAAGGGAGCTCATTTGGTGTTGTTGGTAGTACAGATTCTCATTGCTGTTGGCAGTATGGTTAGTTTTATACAATTGCTGGTCCCCCATTTTTGGTCACTTCTGTTCCAAACTTACAGGCACGCAAACCATTGAAATCTCTATGAACCCTGAGATAGCTGAGTGAGGGGAGGGTAGGGGAAGGGAAAAGCAGCTAGAATTACTTGTAATTCAGCATGCCCATGTGGATCACAAGGACTAAGACTTCCTCCAGTCTGTTAGTAATCCTGGCCTCAGACTTGAGGTTGCTTCACATCTTCAATAAATGTACCATAGCACAAATCCTATGCAGATCAGTAGGTTCCATGTGCCAGGCACCTGCAGAGTAAGAGAAAGACAAGGTAAGTGCTGGCTCTCTACACAAACTGTTATTGTTAGTGCGTCAAAGGAAGCTGTAAAAATCTCCTAGTTTGAAATACATAATCAGATGCAAAATTGTAGCAGCTGAGCTACCCCCTAGCAGTTAAGATTACTTCATCTCATCTCATTATCCTGCCTCTTTTCTAGTGCTCTGATAAAATCATTCTGCCAAACCAATAAAGACTTATTTGTCAAAACTCTTTTTTGTCCCTAACGTATCTGAACATTCAAGCAATTTTAGCTAGCCACATACTGCTCTCTCACAACTAGTTTTAGCCAGACAGTTGACTATTAAGCCAAGTCACCTTCCTAGTGCTACAGCCTTCTTGTCAGAAGCAACAGACCCATTTTATAACACAAAATAAAAGTACTGTGGACACCACAGGTGCCTGAAAAGGCAGGTAGAAGAAAACCATGGCTTTGAACAAAACTGATCATACTCAGGTATCAGCATCTAAAAGGACATACAGAAAAATTAATTGCAATCTGGGATTTGCATAGACCCTTCCTCAGATTCTCACAAGTTCCAGAGTACCTACAGGAGGTGTCCACTGGTGGTATGAAAAGAGAGTGTCACTGAAGAATAAGATGCAACAGTAATGCTCATTGCTGTGACAGTAACGAAAAGTAAATCACTAGCATAGTCACTCGACTACATCTGTGCACATAGATTTGTTTGCAACCTCTGTGTGGAATCTGATTAATGATAAAACCAAACCAGTCCATGGAAATCTTTTCTGATCACTCCCCTTACCTTGGGAGCACTGAATTCCAATTTCTGTGCTACCCTCTCACCTTTCCTCTTTGCCTTGCATTATTTTAACAGACTGATTTACACCAAATACAGCCTTTTATCATTTTCACTGAGTAAAATGTAGTTCAAAGTAATACTTTACAGATGTCTCTACTGGTTTTGAATTAAAATACATTGGCACATTATAAGGTTATTTCACTACTTCACAGTATGAAGCAAGCACTTCTGTCTATGATCACACACCTAACAGAGGTACAAGACAGACATAAATACATTTTAACATAAAAGTTAATTCTGAACTTTACCAAGAGCACAAAAAATATTAGACCACAACCTTAACTGTGCCTCCTTCACATCTGTCTTTCTAAACGTAATGCTCCCCATCAAAGACTCCTGCCTACTGGTGCCCTTACCTTTTTAAACTTAAGAGAATCGCTGATCTAGGTGGATAAATGTGAAATCACTGATGGAGAAAATTTTAACCATTGCCAGATGCATATTAACGAGGTCTGTGCTAGCAAAAGCAAATAAGGGTAATATATAGCTGCAGGCAGAAAAACCCCTTTTCCGTTCTAGCATAATGCACGACAGAAAAGCCTAGCTCCCAATGAAGAGAGCTCTCAGTGTATACACAGTTTTTGTGTAAACCATCTGCAGCCATTAGCATGTAACATTTTCACATGACAAGTAATGGCTACGAATAATTGCAAGTTTATTTCCCCTTTCCAGAAATATACATTGCTTCATACTTTCTCTGAACAAACTCCATTCCAGAGTTTTATAGATGCACAACTAAAAGAAGATAAGAGTCAACAATGAATGGTCAGGCTGCCAAGAAGATTTTTCAGCCAACAACTCAACTTCAAAGATTTCCTATTAAAAATTACAAAGGGAAACTAAACAAAGCCTCCACAAAACATTCAAACAGCATAAAAATAAACACTGTGTGATATTTCACACTGAAAGGCCATCAACTCTTGGAGGAAGAGAGGGATTCTACACAGGAATATAAATCTCCTCTTATGCCTGCCAAGTTAAGAAAACTCAGCTGAGATGTTCTGAACACATGTTCCATGAAAGCAGAGCACTATTGGATCTGTTGATACACCTTTTGTGTAGGAATATGTCCTGTTTCACTTATAAACAGTGCTGTAATTTACAGCCAGTTCCTTGGTTTTGACTATTCTTTTCACAGTTTGAAGTGATGAGAGTTAGCCAAATGATAAAAAATGATAGTGATACAAATCCACGAGCAAGAATAAATGTCTCCAGGAGACAATTAAAAGACAACAAGAAACATTTGTAGAAATCTGAAAAAATTAAAATGGGATGTTATACTAAAATACCAGTCAAGTCACAAAAGGACTGGAAAGTTCAGTTACTATGAGATCACATTTGAAAAAAATTGTCTTGTTCTCAAACACCCATCCCCTCACCAAAACCCAAACAAAAATGACCAAACGTGAGGGTGGAGGGGTTGAAATCTCCTTTCAAAAGCATCACTGATCTGGAGGGAGAAAAGTGCAAATGTTTAAAAACTGCTGTTATTCTAGGTAACACAGAAAACCCCCCAACATTTAGGCCCATTGATAAAAGCATAATCAGTAATAAAACCTTCCCTTAGATAACAGATTTTTTAGTATTTGAACAGGCTTAAACTCAAAGCCTTGATGCTGTGTACACTGAGTATTTGCTATCAGCTTTTACAAAATGGTAACACTCTACATTTCTTGTCAGATTAAAATCTAACAGTATTTCAGTGCTGTACACATCATTTAGGCTTTAGGGGCATTGAACCTAGTCTCCAGCCAACTGAGAAGTCATTGGCAGCACACTGAATGATTCCTATTTCTTTCAATGACAGGAAGAAAAGGGTGCTTTTTCTCCCTTTTGTTTAGCACTCCTGCCTAAACACCTATCACTGCAATTTATCACAACAACTCTAACTACTAAATGGTTAAACAACTAAAAGCAGCAGGAGTTTTAAATCAAAGAAGATTCTGCAGTTGTGTTTCTTCTCTTCCCAACAGTCGTTCATGCTACTTAACCTATTACACTTCTGACATTACAGATATAGCCCAATTATGCAATCAGTACAAAGAAACATGAAAAAAAAACGCAAAAGGACCGAAACATTTCTGTGGACTACCTAGAAAGAGAAATTCCCTACTTAAGTTTATGGATGAAACTGGGACTCAAACTAATGGGAGTTCAATTGATTTCAACAGAGACAAGGTTTCACTCCAACTCTTTTCTCATCATTTCAGCATGGTCCCCTGCAACTTGCATAGCTCCATTCTCCAGACTGAAAGCCAAGGATATGCTAAGCTGGTTGAAATGCCTTTATACACTCCAACTGTCTCCCTCTTTGAACACAAGCAACTGTAAGGCAATACAAGTAGTGATCTCTCCTGGAAGCATCCTGTAATTTAATTCTGGTAAACATGAAAAGAAAGAATATTTCACCATTATCAGTCTTCACTAAAGGTGATCTGATTTTCTTCCTTCTTCACTGAAGAGTTAGAAAAACTCAGAGAAGATGACAGGCAGTGAAATGTCAGGGAGATGGTAGTTATAAATAAACCACTCCCAGATCCATCACGCACTACAAAAAGCTGAAACCTGCAGAAGTTTTCAACTCTAGTAAAAACAGAACAAGTCACAGTCACGCCATCAAACTGCCTGAATCCACATGAATTTCAGAGCAAGACATTCACATACAAGTAAGTTGGTGCATGAAAGTTGGGCTCAAAAAATTTGAGTGGGTGTGGGCAGCAAAAACCAGGACTGAATGCCAGCCACTGTCTGTTTCAGAAGCGAGTTAACAGAGAGGGATGACAGAAGACTGTAGGAAAGCAGATGCTGAAGGAAGCAGACTTATTAAAATGCCATAAAGTTATTATAGCATTGACCTAAACCATCTCAGTAGGTTGCATGGCTGTGTATCAAAGGGGAATTGAATCCTATGGTTTGTCCAACTTATTTTAAGTTTTTCATCTGTCACTTTAAGCACAAATGGGAAACAGAAGACTGGATAAGATGGCAAATGCAAAAAAAGACCTCCATGTTCAACTAGCTTCTGCAAGACAACACCTGCGGCTACTCACAAGGAATGCGATCAGCAGATGCTCATTTGCTCAGGCACTATCCCTCCTCATGTCCCCCCCCTTCTGGGACAGTAACACATCAGTTGAAGCAAGGTTTCTTTATAAACTTAACTCAGACCATGCCTGCTTACAGAAATGCATCATCATGCTGTGTTCTCCCAATACTGCAGACATGTTCTAATAACGCCTTACCACCCTTCACTCGCATAGGCTGAGACAGGGCTTTCTCAAGTCTCTCTTTTTGCTAGTAGAATATCAGCTTCATTTTTAACTGCAGCTAGGGTGAAATCCAAAACCAGAAGCTCTCTATTCCTTCCTTTCAATTCTACACACACACACACACACACAGAGAGTTAGCTTCAATAGAAAGAAAACAGGATTTACCATATACAATTTTTAGCCTTTTTTATGAGAATGTTTTATTGGCCTGTTTTGTTATCCAGAACTGCCAGATCTTCTGCTAAGCTGTTCCTAAATCAAGAGGGCCATCATTCACTTTGCCTTGCTCTCTGATTTCTTTTAGGACAGATTCAAGAATATACACCAGTTCCTTCCCTGATAGCCTCCATTCTGCTAACACCCTTGATATGTGGGCTGCCTATAACTCAGTCTTTAAGAGATAGGGTAGACAAAGATAATTTTCAGCTGGGCACTACCAAGGTACAACCACCAGTAAGACCACATCAAGAAGAGCAGCTTTAAAACCCAAGAGCACTACCTAAGAACAGACGCGTGCGCATCACTCAAACCCAGCTTTCAGGAGCGAAGCTGGTACACCCCTGCATCTTCAGTTGTGATGACTGCAGTAACGCTGGGTCGCTGAAAAGCACAGAATTAGGAGAGGAAGAGTGACATATTTCAGAGACCCCTATGCTCTTGCAGTCTATTTGGATAACAGGTTTGCCTCCATAACTCCTCATGTAGCCACAGTTCAAGCCCCAATTCAATTTCTTTTAGCACAGGAAATAAGTATATGGAAAAAGCAGCACAGCTCTGAAACAGAACAAATAATTTCTAACACCGAGCAAGGTGCCTGGTTGAACGAGCAGAAAAGGGGAAAGAGAGTTGAGAACATAACTAAAATATCTACTTTTTTTTAAAGTATTTATAGAAACCCTGAAGACATCTGATATAGCAACACAGAGAGGCAGAGACTGAAAATAAGGGCCAAAAGGTATCAGGATCATGGCTATTTTGGTTAGAACAGCCTCCAAAATAGCAATATGGATTTCAAGGACCAACAATAATTTTCTACAGTCATCTCATGGACAAATGCTTAGAGAACCTTTACATCCCAATCCTGGATAAAACTGCTCATATTTTTTTACTGCACTTCAATTTTGTCTTTCTTTGAACGGCAGAGATCTCAAATCTGCACCCAGATCTGCATACAAACCCCAATGCTGGTGTCATTAGGCAAAACAAACAACATCAAAAACCCCACTTCAGCATGTGAGAACACAAGCAAATAAAATAACTGCAAAAGCAAAAACAGGATGGAAAGGAAGCAAAATATTTACTACACTGATTTTATAGCAAGCATAGTAAGAAAGTTACACACTCTTGAAATGGAAGGGGGGAAACAGATTAGCTGCTCTTTAATATTAATGCTAGTAATTCTTCAACAGTTGCACAAATCCTTCAAAAATTATCATTTGCTTTGCAGCTGAGCTCCTTCTGCAGTGCAGTTGGAAAGGCTGCTGACTCTCATGTGGCTGTTCATTTAAGCTGCTCCCATTTCCACTCTTAAGAGAGACTAGACTGTCCTAATTCAGTTTAATAAGGAACACATTGGACTTGGGGGAGGAGAGAGCAACAACGGCATTGGGAGGGGAATGAAACAATTTCTCTACTTCAGCGAAATTTTAAAAAAGGCAACAAGAAAACAACAGCAAAATCAACAGTGGTCATGTCAAAGTGGAAAGTCTCTAAAAAAAAGGGAGGCGAAAGGAAGACAAACAAACAGAAATCTTTTCCTCTCCTTTTGATTTAAGTTGTAAGCAGGAAACGCATTCTGAGGCACTGGTAATTTAATAAATGGGTTTTTTTCCCCCAAAACTAACAGAATTCTGGTTATTCAAGAGGAGGAGTCTGATTTCTAAATAAAGGCATTAACTCAATTTAGTTTAAGGGAGATACAGTTCCATGAGTCCCAAAGAAACAAAGAAGGTTGCTTGAACAAATCTGATTATCTTTGCCATCAGACAACTGGCATTAGAGTTTCAAGGTACTTGAAAGGGTCTGGAAAACTGCGACTAAAGCAGGTATCACATTACTTCATCAAAATGAAAACTATAAAATGATGTGATCTCCTTACACTACTGCTTCAAAATAAAATACAAACTTTGACTAAGGGCAGAAAGGCACCTGAATTGCACATTTCATGACTGACTAAAAAGCATACAAAAGACAACATTAACTAAAGGTACTGATTTTCTAAGGCGATCAAAGGTGGTAATTTTTTTAATATTTACCAATAAATGACTGCAGATTCAATCAAGGCTGAAGCTGTCTCTGCAGCTTCATTTGAAATCTCTTCAGCCAGTCTGTGTTTACTAATTGCTTGGATGAAATGTAGTACCTTCTGTTGAGTCCTACCATCAAGGGCAACATTCTCAAATGCTTCCTGGAAAATCAACATGTCCTGTTATCAAAATTCCCTTCCATTTTATATTTTAGTTTTCTTCTATTACTGACATGAATTGACTTGTTTTTCCCCAGCAAGAGTCTCCTACTCTGGAGACATTCAAGGCCCGTCCTGTGTGACCTCATCTAAGGTGTCCTGCTTTGGCAGGGGTGTTGGACTTGATGGTCTTTCTAGGTCCCTTCCAACCCCTAACATCCTATGATAGCAAGAGTCCAGTTCTGCAGAAATTACAAGACCCTGGCATGATCATCTTCGGACAGAAAACGTGCCCACTTACTGTATGTAGCTGTGTTACCACCTCCAGCCACTGCTGTTGATTTGGGTCAGAAAGGGAAATTTTCATGCCTTTTCACTCAAACATCAATCTGGTGGCTATTATTGTGACCACAGTCATGCTAAGCATACAACTTTAGTATTCGGTGAGCTTCCTTTATAGCATTTAACCAATTTCTTCCTGACCTCTATAGTTCACACTCTGAATCTTCTGAAGTGATTGCTTTTTCCTGTAACTCCAAATGCTGTGAAACAGTCAGAGAACATATGCTAGGATTTGCAAAAACAGGTAAGGAAACATCCTGAGACAGATAAACAATTAAAAAAACACAGGCAGAAGCAAGTGTATGTGGAAAATAGCACATGGCTAAGCTTTAGGTAGAGAGGGAACAGCTACTTTGAGCCCACTGTCTCCCCCACAGGAGACAGTTTCAGAAAGGCAGCTGCAGGACCCTATGATAAGTCAATTGTTCTAAAATACATCATGCTGGTACTTAGCAATAGAGCTAAATAAAATCCAATGGCTATGCAGAATTGATTACCATGACTGCCTTTTTTATTGTCTTTTAGTTAATATCCATTTTGCTTGTAGGAGATAATACAGCTAAGGCAGCTTTTCAAGAAAGTTTTAAATAGGTGGGTATCTCCCGTGTACCACAGGCTGCGGTACGTAAAATAATTTTTACAGGACACAAAGCCAACAGACAACTAGTCATTTTTGAGAAGTCCATCAGTAAAGCCATAGAAACTCAGAAGCCCAAATTTTGGAAAACAGTCAAAAAATTATTGAGCCTCATCAAATAAGTCAGCTTCATAGAAAATGAACATTACCTGATTTTTGAAGATAGTTCTGAGACTCCTGTATCTTGCTGCGCTGTTTTTGCCATAATATTTCATGCTGCTTTCATTCTGTGATCTCAAAGTGATGTATCTAAAAATAAAGGAAAAGAATTGGAATGAGTTTTCCCCCACGTGTGACTATCTTATGAAGTATCACCAGCTTGTCCCAAACCATGAGCAGACCTGCAAGAATAAGCTTCCTATTGTAACACAGTCAAGCAGTAACTTCTATTCAGTATATGTACCAGATACAGTATCTCCATGCTCCTCTGTCCAAGTCACTGTTGCAGAGGACATCTGTCAGCACTATTAACTCCATTCAAGAACAACCGAGAACCTGTTTCCAGTATCAACAGTAAGAGACTGCTTCATCGTCAAATTTCTGGGATTGATACATTCACAGTCCTTCAAATTAGATTGAAATATGAGTAAATTCAGCTTTTCTTCTTACTCAGCTTTGGTACCTACTGCAAAATGAGGAATAGGTTACGTTGGTGCAATAAATAAAGCAAGACTGTGCTTCTACTGCAGAGACCATAAAGCTTTCACAGTATCTTATGCTGCTTTGACAGAACCCAAAGAAAGGTTAGATGCTCACATGGAGAGATTTGCTGGCCCAGAGCTTGCAACCTACATGATGAGCATCAGACAAACAAGAGAAGGTAAAGCAATCAGGAAGGGAGGGACTCATGAAAGTCAAAGGTGTGGGAGATACAATCAGGTTGTCACCCAGCGAAGAATAAATATTTAGACAAGGCATCTTAATTATTTAAATGAAAACAACACATTTGTTTTTATAGGTGCTGCTGCCAAATGGCTTTTAAGGGAAGGCCCTGAACGCTCATGGGTGTCAAGAGAGCTGGTCCAAGTCATTGCGAGGCTACCCTCCATAACCTTTAAGAAGTCCTGGAGATCAGGGGACATCCCAGAAGACGGCTAAGGTCACTCCCATCTATAAGAAGGGCTTAAAGGAGAACCCAGGAAATTATAGGCCCATCAGAACTTCAGTCCCTCGGAAAGTTATAGAATGAATCCTCCTGGGGGCTATCAGGAGTCAAATGAAGCATGTGACTGGGAAAAGCCAGTTCGGATTCACCCATGGCAAATTGTGCTTGACAAACCTGATCACCTTCTATAACAAAGTAATCTGCTTGGTTGATGTGGGGCAAACAGTGGACACTGCCAACCTGAATTTCTCCAAGGCTTTCGACAAGGTTTGCCACAGCTGCCTCCTAGAGAAACTAACATGTTATGGTCTAGACAAGTAGCTGGCGCAGTTGGTGGGGAACTAGCTGACAGGCTTCACCTGGAGTGTGGTGGCAAATAGCTCCTTTTCAAACTGGGAACCTGTTACAAGAGGGGTGTCCCAGGGATTGACATGGGGCCCAATGTTGTTTAATGACTTTGCAACAAAGACCCGGATAATGGGATCACGTGCACCCTGAGGAAGTTTGCTGGTGATAACAAACTGAGTGGGAAAGTGGGGCATTTCAGAAGGGAGAGTCATCCTTGCAGGAAGATCTGGATAGTTGGAGGACTGGACTAACAAGAACCTCCTGAAGTTCAGAAAAGACAGATATTTGGTCCTGCGCCTGGGAAAACATAAGCCAGGAGTGCAGCACAGGCAGGGATCTATGCAACTGGGGAGCAGCTCTGTTGAAAGGGACCCGGGGGTCTCACTGGACAACAGGCTCAATGTGAGCGAAGAGTGTGGTGCTGCAGCAAAGGAAGGCAACAGGATGTTGAGCGTGACCAGCAGAAATAAAAAAAAGTCATTATCTCATCCTACTCAGAGTTTGTCAGGCCACACATGGAATACTGTGTTTGGTTTTGGTCCTTGCTATACAGAAAAGAAGTGGACAGGCTGGAGAAGGTCCAGAGAATGCCTGCCATATGAGGAAATGCCCCTTGTTCTATCACTGGGCACCACTTAAACACTCCTCTTGCTTTCTACAACTACCTGAAAGGAGGTTGTAGCGAGGTAGGTGTTGGTCTCTTCTCCCAAATAACAAGTGATAGGACAAGAGGAAAATGCTTCAAGTTGCACAATGGAAGGTTAAAATTTTAAAATTACATACCAGGAAAAAATTTCTTCGCTGAGAGGGTTAACAGGGAAGTGTTAAAAAACTTCATCTAGATATGGTGCTTGGAGACATGGTTTAGTGGTGAGCACGGTAGTGTTAGGTTAATTGTTGGACATGATCCCAGAGGTCTTTTTCACCCAAATACCAAAACCAGTCCTAATGTCATTAACACAGGACCAAATGCTGCAAAATCACATCAAATTCACAAATGAGGTTTTAATTCCTTTAATCAACATCTCATTTTTTGACATGTAGATTAAAAAGCAATCTAACTTTACATTCCTTTACCATACACTTCAGTTTTGCTCCCATCCCAGCCCTTATGATTTTGCATGTAACCAAAGGACAGTAAGGAGAATCTGCGAAGTGAAGCCTATAGCAACATTTACAAATGAAGAGCTAAGTCAGAGATCAGGTATCCCATATACACAATACAAATTTTCATTCTTCTCTCCATTAGGATTGATAACACTGCTGGAAAATAAGCAGCAGATAATAACTTTTATGGGAATGTAAAGCACAGCCGAGTTAGCAGAGAGAGAATGAAGCTAAATCAATTTCTCATCTCAAGCTAGTAATGGAGGCAATTTCTTGAACTTTACTATGCTTGTAACATATTGATCAGCAAAGCTTCATACTGAAAGCTAAACTGGGTATTTTTCCAGGGATAAAATGGAGGATAGCAGTAAAACTCTAGGCAACACACCAAAGAATGGGGATTTTCCTCCAGCCACATTACAGTTCAGAAACTGAAAGCTTCCACCCCGCTGCAAGTTACTGCAACACACGAGAGGAAGATGACTATATGAAGGCTGAATTAGTCCTACAAGAGACTTCACAGAGCAGATTTTAGAAGAAGCAGAAAGACACAGTGCTGCTCCAGGAATGACAGCACGAACACCAGTACCGCTTACACTACCTGTGGCAGGAGGCTTCAGCAGCAGCTTGTGGGCAGCATTTTTATTGCAACACTTCAGCTCCCCTTGGCTGCAAGTCACTGTAAAGAGCCATTTCCCAGAGGTGTCTCATTCTCCAACGTGAGTACATTATTCTCCAAGATGCTGAGGCCCTTCCTATACTTCTACTATGGCTCTAAGGCTTAACTACAGGTTAGAACAAGAAGAACCTTGGTCTAGTCAATGAAGATGCCCCACTTAGTCATCATGAAGCAAACAGTGACACCAAGAAAAGGCCACACACATGCACCTTAGGCTGGTCAGGGTGCCTGGCATAGTCCAATGCTGCATAGGAGATTTCATATATTAAAATTACATTACAGGTCAAAGAGAAGGATACACATATCCTCTGCTGAAATAAAGTGCAATTTTAGACACATGCCCTTTTAGAATAGTGATATTTACTTTAACAGGATTGACTTTTTTGCCATTAAGAGCTTAACTGAAGTGTTAAAATTGGAAACTCACACTTCCTATAGACCATTACCAGAGCATGCAAAATGTGATTGAGAGAATACGAAAAACACAAAAAGGTCATTGGGGATTTCTCCTGCCCTGTGGCTGCCTGCCTCTACCTAACCATACACAAACACCAGCTGATAACCTTCCCATTAAATGAATACACCCCACCTACTTTAAATCAATGAAACACAGGAGTTTTCTCCACTGTAATTGTCATTATTTCTATTACAAGGGTGACTGAGATCATCCTGTTATCTAAAGTGATAGATCATGATTAAACAGTATTTAATTTTTGAAGCAGAAAAGGGGAAACTAAGCCACCTTAAGATAAGAAACATAAGAACAACAACAGAGCACATGTATTAAACACGCAATACCAACAAAGACTGTAACATCAACTGGCAAAAACAGCAATAAAAAGTTGACAGTACAACTATGATCATCCATTAGGTACCATTACTTTGGTTCACTAAAAACAACTACATCAGAGCACAGTTTCTCCCCATATTCTAGAAGTCCTCCCTTCACCATCAACTTCATGATATTGTTGCCCTTTCCTCATCAATGTTCAGCCTTCTAGTTGCACCTTCCTAGAAAAACTCTAGGAATTCAGACTCTCTTCTAAGGACAAGATTCTTCATGCATGCAAAATTATTTTTAGCTGCTCATTTCTTCATCTTTGAAATGCTTAAGGAACATCATATGACATTTACTTCAAGACAAAAATCTCTTTGACAAATGGTGCATCTTAGAGATGAGATGCTATGGCACAGACATATTTTGGAATTTTTAATCTGTTCTTTCACATGTAGGGACCAAAATTTCAGATAACAGATACTGTACAACACTACATTATGTTTACAGTGGTTTTGACTGAAGCTACTGGTCAGATGTCTACCAGTCATACAGTGCAAATAAGTGCTCACGCTAGAAGAAACCACCCCAGGTATAACTGGTGACTACTTAGGAGATGCCTGTCTTGTAGCAACTGCATCAAGTGGCTGCTCTGTGGCACTGCTCAGATGATAACCCAGTTCCTTTGGCAGGGCTTAGCTTGTCCCATCCAGGAGAAAATACCCTTGTTTGCAATTCCTTCCATCTTTCATTGCATAACTTGAAACAACCACAGCAAGTGAATCAGGAATACAACACAGCCTCCCTCTGTGGGAGTTAAATTTATCTTCATGGCAAATCCATGGCACCAAGCTGAACAGGAGTTTTGTTGGAGAGAGCAAAAAAATAAATGTAGTTTCCAGTTTTCTCATGAAGTGCATTTATATAAAACAAGGCTAAAATGAAGTTATAAAAGCAACTTTCATTCTGGCATTTAATCTGAAAGGTACTGGTTTAATATCTGTGTAGTGTCATTTGAAAAGGATATTCCATTACACAGTATTGTCTAAAAGCTGGAACAGTTCTTCTGTCAGTCTATTAGAGCCTCTACACAGACCAGTCAAGTACAGTAAAACTAGCAGTAACAAGCTGTCATCCCTCAAGAGAAGGCACGCTCACAGGACCAAGTTGGAGAGGTATTTGCCAATAGCAGACCTCATATTCACTTGGACAATCTTGTCTCTATTCCCACCTTGTAAACAAGCACATTTGGGTACGTAGGTTTGTCTGCCCATTCCTACAATTCCTCCACTCATCTGCTGCTTTCCTGTCTCGCCTTTCCCTGAGTCAGTCCCTTCTCTAAAATTGTTTCCCTTTCTAAGATCTCTTCTGTCATGCCAGGCATCACTCTGCCAGTACCAGGCCAGCATCCTCCCATCTGTATCTACTAGGCTCTCTTTCTTCAGATCCACAACTTACACCTCCTGCCACACAACCATTTCTTGTCCTCTCCTTACTGAATTCTGATAGCATCCTGGCTGGCAGTACAAGCTTGGCAGTCCCAGAGCTGCTCAAGAAACCACCACCTTCCCCTTTACAGCTCTGACATGCTCCCTTCATGCTCATCTCCTGGAGAGGACAGTGGACACTCACTCCCCAACACCTCCATGCCATTCATCATCTTTGCAGGTCTCTTCCATGCCAAGTACTTTTCACATTCCCAGTGGCTCTTTGTCACCTCATAGTTTGGATTTTTTCTTCTTCGTTTTGTGGACTGGGAGAGGCAAGATGGAAGACAAGGAGGACCAGAGCTGCACATGATATTGAAGAGGAGGGAGCACCACACATTTATGCTATCTGTTTTGTTTTCTCTTCCTTCCCTAATGAACACTGACACTTGTTTTGCCTATCATTACATTGCCATTTTTACAGGACTACCAAGGCTCCCTCCAGAGCAGTAACACCTGGTACAGCACTCATGAGGACATGTTGTATTGTGACCCTCCCACTTTTCCTCCCACTCACATTGCTTTTGTTTATCTACAAGCAATTTCCTCTGGCATTTTATCATCCAATCATTCAGCACTAGGAGTTCTCCTAAAACACATTTCAGACAGCCCTTCTTCTCATTATTCTTAACACCCTAAGGCTACACTCTTGCAAGACCTCAGTTCCTTACTTTAAACTGAGGTGACTGAAACTGTTTAAATGAAATTGTCGCCAGAAATGACATCAATAAACAGCCCTGCTCCCCTGAAGAACCCTCAAACTATTCTTTCCCTTCACAAAACTCCTGGAAATCAGCCACTCTCCTGAACGAAACTCCCCATCACCCAAAAAAATCTCCAAGCAGGCACTCCCTGTAAGGGACTTTAGCCCTAATTGTTCCTGTTTGGCAGAGTTGAGAACACTTCACAGCAAGGTCTTTTGTCAAGAGCTCAATAACCTAATGCTTGGACCTCTCATGCCATGCTAATGTGTCATCCCTACCCAAAGAAGATGGAGCAGCAGCTCCACACCTCAGGAAAAAGCACTGCCAGACCCCCCCCAAAAAAAAAACCCACTAACAAACAAAAACCCCACAAAAAACCCCCACAAAACAAACAAACAAAAAAATCACACACCAAACAACCCAGGGCCAAACAAGTAAGCAGACAAACCTAAAAGTCTAACAGCTACTGCTTGGCTCCAGATCTTCTGTGCAGAAGGTAGGAGGGGAAAAAAAAAACCCAACAACCAGCATCCCACCCCTCCGCAGACAGACTTGCAGTGCTAAGAATATACTGAAAGACACAAGATGTATAATAACTTTGCAACTGAATATTCATTTCTGAATTAAAGGGAAACATCTTAAGGGTGAGTGGGTGTAAGGAATGGTTCCTCCTCAGCACTGCTGCACTGTTTAGCGAAGGCTGAGAGTACCCACAAGAATTCGGCTTTGGCCTTTGGCCTCTACACTAACAAGCTTGGTTTACTGACATTCAATTCCCAGAGCATATGGAGCTCTGCTTCAAATGATCCCTTTCAAAGGGACAATTAAATCAGACAACTGGAGATTGAATAATCAAGAGAGCTAATTAAATTCTTAAGCCCTATTTGTATATTTATCCAAATTTTTCTCACTATTTTTGTTGAGAAGGGGAATGGATTGGCTTGGGAGGTCAAGGAACAAAAGCCTGTCCCCTTTTTATCCTCCCTCCCTTCCACAGTTACAGATCTGTTTGGAAAAAACCTTGAGACGTGAAATCAATGCAGCCAGTAGTAGAATTCATCTTATTGTGACAGAAATATTCCATTTTCCCTAGCTTACATTTTAAATTGCTTTCTGTTATACTAGGTTATTATTTTTTAGACCCTTTGGTTCCTTACATAATTAAATGCCACGTCTTTCAGCTTTTACATTTTCAGAGGAACAATGACACTCAGCAGCTTTCTCAACTTTGTGAAGAATTTTTTCCCCAGTAATTCCATTGAGTATTTTCTTCTTCATTACATTAAAAGCTCTTAGCCCTCCCTATATAATCTTTTCCCTTGTACATACTTCTCTGTAGAGTAAGTAGCATTTCATGACCCTCAGCTTCCTTTCCTATTATTCCATGTATTCCACATAACCAGAATTGTCATGATCAAAGGACAATGCTTTTTAGTATCATGGTGCCACCTTTAGCTTGCGAGCAAGGGAGAATGGCCGAGCACAACTTGTTTGTAACAAATTCAGATTCTGCATTTAATACTTGCAAAACTAGCAAAAATGCTCCCCAAAGATCTCCTAAATAAGGTATGAACCATTTTGCCCAGTTACCCTACAGATGCATAGGCACAGATACACAGCTTCTGAAGCTTTGAGAACTGGCTTCTACAATTTCTCTCAGAAGACCGCACACATCTTCCTAGCTCCTCTAACACTGCTTTCAAACTCTTGCCCACACTAAACACAGGTCCAGCAGCACACCACTCTTTACAATTTTGCCAGTCTGTGACAAAGCACACAAGACACCTTACAAAAGAACTTTATTGATACAGAAGAGACAAAAGTAAACACATAGCATTCTGCAAGGAGCAAGTTCATCCTGCTTAACTCTTACCTGACAGAGATATAAACAGAGAAACACAGATAAGGTAATGTTTCTCTTCACAGGCAGGATAAAGAGAATTATTTGGCTAGTGGGGTGTTTTGGTGTTTGGGTTTGGTTTTTTTGCTTGGTTGGTTCAGCTTTCTTTTGTTTTGGTTTTGTTTTAGTAATTTTGTTGTTTTCTTGGTTTTATCTTTTTTGTGAACAACTAAGGAAAAAACACCTTAAGGAATTATATTATATAAATTAATGGCAAAATCTTTATTTCTGACGAAAGTGCCCTCTTGATTACTATAGGTAAGAAGGTATAACCTTCCACAGTCTGCTCATCAAGTCTTTCCCTTCTTGAGACATCTGACCTCTGCTAAAAATCTGTGATCTCCCATCTTCTGTCATCTAGAGACGCCTCTATGCATTCTCTCTGAAGAGTCTGCAGAAGACCTCCAACATCTTCAGAACAAGCACCTATCTTTAAACAAACTAGATAACACACCTAGCGTAAGTTCTGCTTAGACAGTTCTTACATTCGGAAACGATTTTTTCAGATGCCCATGAATCAAGTTCTGAGACTCAAACTCCACAAGTGACACAGCAGCCAGAACCTCAGTACCACTTTATAGAGCTTGACTTAGATTTTCACCCTGCTCCCTCTCTAAGAGACTGTTACTTGAACTGATAGGCAGTGTTTTTACATCACCATTTTTCATCAGTTGTTTTATATGGATATTAAGTTTCAGACTACGCTATCTGGAAATCTAGGGTCCTTCAGATTACGCTTCTGAAGTCTTGTAACTCTCCTACCAATTTGTACAAGACACATTTTTATCTTCTGATTTAGAAACACATAAAAGGCTTTACCATGGCTATCTTACCTACAGTTGGACTTGCTTATGTATAAGGAAATGGAGAAATAAAAATGTCCTCCTTTAGACCACAATTTCTGACACCATTTCAACTTATGAGATCAGCTCTGTTTTGTTTGTTTTATGGAGGAAGAGCAAGAAAACAGAGACTTCAATTTTTCATCATTTACTGAACTTATGGCATGCAAGGCTCATTTATCATCAAGACCTAGACTCAAACTGAAATGTTAATTAACATGAGACAAAGAAGAGGTAATGTTTTTTCAATAATTAGTAAGCAAGCAATTCTCAGAACACTTATCTGATTTATGACAGGATTCTGGAAAGAAGATGGTGGTGCTGACACACTTGTGGTTCCCCTTCTGTTCACTTTTCACTCACAGATTCAAGCCTCTCTGGAGTATCTGCTCAAGAGATCTGACTGAACAGGATGGATGCTAACCTCTCCACTGACATACCCTTGGGAACTGCCCAAGGAACAGTGGCTACATGCAATGTGACCAGATCACTATACTTCTTTAGGGGGTTACATAGTCCATTTAACCCAGAAAAAAGACAGTAGCATAATTCTATGGACATGGTTTTACTGGTCTGCTGTCCAACACATAGATCTTTCACACAAGCAAAAGACTGGCACATTTTGTATGCCCCAAAGCATAGGACACAAGAGGTCACCAAGCAGTTTCTGGTTTGTATTACCTGAACATTTTCAGATACTCTACATCACCATCACCTACTTCTTCTAGATGTAACTTTTGCTTCTCAGCTTCTTACAGGCTCTTAACAACAAGATGACACTCAATAAAAATAATACTTTTATTGAGAGAGTAGGCTCATTTCCATTTTCATTTTAGCCATATCCTCAAAAGGACAAACTGTTTCCTGAGTATTGGGTCAATAGCAGAAGGAATTTCCTCTGATCGTGTGAATGTCAATTTCCAGTGGGTTCATGTATTTTGGAAAGTTCCTAACCTGAAAGACTTTACATAAGATGGAAAATCCTGACACAATCGAGGCATTTGACTCCATTTCTATGCTTAAAGCACCTGCTTTGTTTCTATTAAGCAGGGGAAGGAAAGACGATCATAGCTCCTACTCTTAAATCTGGCAAAGCAGAAAGAGAAGAGCCATGTCCTCTCCCCCACCCCCAGCACTTAAAAAATCATCCATGTGAACCAAATAACTTGCTAACAGATTCAAGACTGTCATATTTCAACAATAAGTATCATGTCAAAAAACAGAAACAGAAAATTAAAAATTACAACTGTTATAACTGCAGATGATTAGAGCAAAGTGTGTAAATATTAAGAATTCTGAATCTTAAGAATGAATGACATACTTGCTGCATCTCCTTAGCATTAGAAGAAAAAAAAAAAAGTCTTATTTAGTGGTATAGCACCAGTCTTTGCAAAAAGGGTAAAAAAACATTCATGACAAGAGGCAGGAATCCAACACATTAAATAGTCTGTGATGAGAACTATGAATAAAGCAGATATCAAATTATTTAACTAAAACCCCAAGAAAACAGAAGTTTATAGATATAAAAATACTCATTTGTGTGCTTCCATATTAAGAACAACTGGAATCACATGTATTTGCTGGTGTAGAATAAGTAAAGAACCAGATACACAAAGAGATCTGGATTTGCTCACCATCTCAGATACATTGGGTTTTAACATCTACAAAGTACCAAAGAAAGATTTGATGCTATTTGGCAAAAAACTTTCGTGTTCAGCAAGATTTGGCTAGACAGCAGATGGAGTATTCCATTAAAACACGAGTGGCAAAATGTGCCCACCCTGCCAGTCAAAAGCAGCAAATCACTTCCCAGTAACATCTGCCTGTAGATCGCAAGACACTCAGAAGGATGCTTCCGCACAGAACACCTTTTCCTTACTCCTATCTAAAAGTGGTTTTCTCCATAAGTGAATGATGTAATCTAAAAAAAAGCAGCGACCTCAGGTAGTCTTCCTAGCACTGTTCACTTACCCAGAAAAGCATACAGAAACACAAGCAGCATCAGAGGTAGGCACACCTGCAGAAGACTGTCAAACAGAAGTCTGGAGCACTTCATTCAGCAAGAAGTGATATTTCAAGTTAAGTGTAAGTAGGAGGAAGAGAAACTTGGTTCATTTTATAAAAAAATGTGTGGTAATATAAACAAACAAAAAAACCCCCAGAAGGTACATTAATTATAATGGTTCTGTGTCTCTCTCGTATTTCAATTAGAAATCACTTTATTTACAGCTCTTGGCACAGCAGCAAGCAACTCAACAAGAACATTTTTCATGGTGCAATTTCTAATGCAAATAAAAGTAAAGGTAACCCTAGAGTGGTTTGCTAACTTATGAGACAGGAAACAAACGGTACAAGTGAATAATGACCATGTCAAAGGCATTCAGAAAGACTAAACGACTCATAATAAATTCTTTAACAGGTACACTTACCTCAAACTATCTAACCTTGCTTTTTCAATGAATAGAGAAATGCTTTTCCCAATATATCATTTTATTAGTAATTTAAATACACAATCCATCAAACAAAGTTAAACCCATTCTTTTCACCCTCAAAACCAAGAATGACCAACAGAGACAGAAATCTGTCTTTTCCACTCACCAAGCCCACATTTATTGAGTTCAGATACAGGGAAGAACAGTCCTAGGAGGCAATTCTAGGGTCTCCCAAGGCAGACCTTTTTTGCACTACTTGCAGCTAGAGCAGCATATGGGAGGCAAAAAGGAGGAGCAGAGAAGACAAGTGGAAAAATGCAAGTGTGGGAGAAACCTGTGTACACAAGCTGGCAATTAAGGTCTCCCATCAATGGCTCAAACATCTCTCTGAAAACGAGGCAGGTTCATCAAAGACATATTCAAGCATATTCAAGCAGCAAATCCCTCAAATTTGGCACCAAATTCAGTTTGGTGACAGGGTTAAGGTGCAGCCCCCCACAGACAGCATCGTACACTCCTCAGATGACAAGAGCACAGGTTGGAGTTATGCTACCCACATCCTTCTCCCTCTCTGTTTATAGTTTACAGACATAAATGACCAACTCCAGTAATAAAGAGCAGGCCTGCTTGTTCAGTAAAAGAGGTCACACAGACTTGCACCACATTATTTCTCCCAGCCTTTCCCCATGAGGATGGCCTCATATAGACTAAGCTTCCACCAGCCAGATACTAGCCCCATCCAAGTCATTACCCTCTTACACAAAAATGTAACATCATAGGGGAAAAACTTCTACAGCAATTTTTCATTTCACTCTGTAAATGAAAACAAAATAAATTTTGTCTGGTTTAACAGTACTCTTCCAAATCATGCCAGACACAAAATTCTCTGTATATTCAAATTCATGAGGTTGCATCAAACACTCATGTTCTCTCAAATGCTCTTCCCCTCTCTGGCTTGCCAGTTCACTCAGGAAAGAAATACCTACAAAAACATTTTGGGCTTCCATTTGGCAGAATGTTTTGAAACAGTTTGTAATATAGAAAATGCCTGTCAACAGCTGTTAGCAGCACAGGAGGGATCTCTCTGTGTACAGATGCTGATATGCTAGCAAGCTCTTCACTGAGAGGAGTAAGTGATGCATATTTTTTTTTTCTACAACCCATCTGACTACATGTAGTTTCAATTTGTGTTTTGTTTTTAACAGGAGATTCGAGCTGATCTTCTATCTCATATCAATTTACACAGGCCTACTGCATTTAGGAAAGTAAGGTATACATATTTCTCTAAAGTGGAAGCATTCCTTCAAGGCTGTAAAAAATACTTTACACTGGGCAAACTATTTAAACAGGACTTCAGCTAAATGCCTTCATTATCATCCTCCAAAGAAGCCCTACTTGACAACTGTGGGTGCTACTGTGCAATGTTCACCAGTGCCAACTAGATTGGCTCATCTCTCCAGGTTTCCTATACAGCCAGTAAAAAAAATAAAGAGGAGGGGTAAGGAAAAAGAAAGCTTCCAGAAAACAAGATGACCCAGACCACAGAAATTCAGTTCCTGCTGCACTCCACTAAAGACCTTCCATCTCTACTGATTACAAAGGGGCCTAATTAAGTCAGAAGCCTAATGAAATTAGCTGATCCAGTCAGAAGCCTAAACTTAGGATAACTCAGAACATCCCATTATTGACACCAATATTACTTTTTTATAGTCTTTTATAACTGACTAGTATCAGCTTTTTAGGTAGCAGACATCTTTCAGTTTGTAGACAGACTACTATGCACTGCTAATGAAGGATAGGTTACAAGAAATCAGCCTGCAATGAGACTGTGCAAAGGTACAAAACACAAAGGCAGGAAAACTTTCTGCAAGGCAAACAAAGATCCAATACCACTCTGCTGTTACACTGGAAAACCACAACACAGTCACCTCTGGAACTGTATTTAACACTAGAACACACCAAACCCACCCACCCAGCTAAAACCACCCAAAAACCTAGAACTGCTCACTCGCACCAAACCACCCCCAAGAGCCACCTAAATCAGAACCACCACTGGACGTACCCAAGCGCTGCTTGTACTATTAGATGACCACAGTAGCAAATGCCCAAGCTGCACCTCCTGCTCCACAAAAATAGTCACCGAGCAACTGGCCTTTTCCCCTGGACAGCACTGTAAGGAAGAAATTTTGAAGAATCTCAGCAGCCCTTAGAGCTGCTGTCAAAAAAAAAATAAAATCCTAACAGTACCACTCCCACAAAAAAGGGATAGAGCTTGTTCTTATATAAGTATGTATATTATTTAACACTCAAAACTAACAGCTCCATCACTTCTATGCAAAACGAGAAGTAAGGAGCTGAGGGAGGGGGAAAATATAATGCTACTCTGTTGTACCTATCCATTTTGTTTATTTGCCTCAGGGCAAGTCAAGGGCCTTCACTCTGCAGAAAAAGGACCACTGTCCATTTTCTTTTTCTTCCTTTGTTGTAGTGCAGGGTGAATGATGCGAGTATAATTCACATATTTGCATCTATTAACTATTATCTCCTAGGAAATTATCTTTTGGATCTGGGAAAAGGTGATTACAAAACACCTTAAAGCTGAGATAAACAAATGCACACCATCTTCTCAGGCAAACAATTGATCCTGCTTTTGCAGTCATCTGAACGAGTTTTGCTCTTCCTTAGATTAAACAAACACATGCTGCTGAGATGCATGTGTTGCTTCTGAGGTAGATGGGAAGGACAAGGCCTAGGTGACAAAAATAACTTTCAAATAGAAGTTAGTGTATTCACATTGCAAAGAACATAAAAGGAGGCAGGAAGCAGGGGAGGGAAGTGTCTCTCTCATACCATATTTAAGTGACAGTACAAGTAGCAGTGACTTTTTTCCCCTGAACTGCTCACAGATATGGGACCATTGCATAATCTTGCAATAATCTTGTAAATTCTATTCATGCTTTTTTCTGAACATTACAGGAATTCACAGAATTAAGAACAAAAATTGATTTTTCTTTTTACTCATCACTAGAAAGAAACAGATGCGAAATAGAGCAAGTTTTCCTGTAAAAACAGCTTTGTCCTACTTTATGAACTAGTTATTCCTAACTGTAACCACCTCCTCTCACATAGAATATTATGTAGTGCTAAGAAGCTCCTCCAGTCTCTACAAACCAGCCATGAAAATTAAGTTGGTTTATGGCAAACAGGAATCCATACACACCCCTAGGATTTTTAACAGCTGGCTGACGGATGCAGATGTGCCTGTGTATACAAAGCCTAAACTCATCTGGGCAAGTAGTACTAGGAAAGGCTATCCAAGGGAAGTGAGAAGAGGCACAACTTGGTGTACAACTGGAAAAAAAGAGGATGATGGCAATGAATGCATACATTTTTGAGATTTCACCCTGGTAAAATCTTGGACTAAGATAAATTTCACTAACATTTCTGCAGATACAGGGACAAAATTCTCAAGAGATTCTACGTGAAAAGTTATTTAAAACATGCACACATTTAATCTGATAGTCAGCCTTTCAGTCAAACTATTTTCTGTACTTCAGTGAGGGCAACAGCAGGGAAAAAGGATTTAAATCTTTATGGAGAAAAGCATTTTCCATTTCAGAATGTATTATTTTTAGGACCACATGGAAAATTTCCTTTAAGGATACCACCTCTTGGTGGCATCCTAGATGGCCTGCATGACAGGCATGTATGCAGTAAGTAGGTAACTCAATGTTAACAATACAAAGACAAGCAAGTCAAATTCAGTTTTACTTGAAGATGTGGCTTTCTAAAATACCACAGAGGAAAAAAGGTATTTCTGCAGTAAAGAGACAGTTGGAGGTTTGCATACTTCAAGAGCAGCAACATATAGCCTTTGCTATATTGAGAACAAAAAGCATTTTGGTTGAACCTTTTCCAGACCATCCCTGTTCTCTGATGGTTTTTCTCTACCTGATGTCTTCTCTAGTTTTTCATTCACATTCCTGATGGTTCTTGACAGTTTCACACGGTCCTGAAGGACTTTTAAAAAATAAACTCAGAATCCAAACCATTGTACTCCTTAGCCCATCTCTAGGCCCCTTTGCTATTTGACATACCAGTACTGTCTCTGCAGACTCTGCAGCACATGCAACCTGCTTTTCCATCTAGCTGCATTACTCAGTTTGCATTCCTGTAAAGGTCCACTCCAAGAAAAATAATAATTTCCACTTTAGCTTCCTCTGAAATGCCTAATACACCTTTCATAATCAGTTTTCCTTACCTGCCCTATGCTAATCTACTATAATCTACTGTACAAATTTCTGAATCTACCTATAAAATCTGTGTCATGGTTTGGATTAGAACAGAATTAATTCTGTTCAGTAACTGTATTTTCTAAAAGATATTCCACCACCACATACATAGTACTGTTATTAGTTATCCCCCACACACACACACACCTTGCCTGAACTGTCCCTTTAAGAAACCTGAAATTCCTGAGTTGAGGACGCTGCAAACCCCCTCCGGGGGGCGGGGGGGGGAATGCTGGGTTTCTCCGGGGGACTTTTGTTGATTGGGACCACGAGGAAGTTCCTTCCTGCTGGGACTTTCGGCCGAGCTGCGTGCTGTCTGCCTGTGCTGAAACCTGCGGGTGCTGTCTCACTGCTTTGGACTGCTTGTGCTGATTCCACTGGGAGCTGGCATCGGGACGGTTCAGTATCTTGGGTCCTGTACCTGTTTATATTTTGTTTCATTTATATCTGTTATTATTATTAAAGCAGTTTTTAGTTTTTAACTTCCAATCCAGTCTCTCCTTTACCTGCTGTGTGTGGGGGGCTGGGAAGAGCCCTTAAACCCACCACAATCTGTGAGGCCATTAAATACACCAACTGCAGCAACATGTTTTCCTGATTTAAGGTAATATACGTGAACAAAATTCATAGAGCTGGTCTAGCTACCCAACCTGTGGAGTCTGGAAGAAACTTTCTTGTAGTTATGTAGAAAAGCACACTGCAACTTTTCTGTGTGAGGGATTCATAATTTAGAAATAACATGCACTGGAAAAATACATTTTGAATATGCCTGAGTACACTTTTGAACACTAAATACATTACAACAGTATGATGCTTCATGATTTCTTAAGTTGAATACACAGTGTTAGGCAGTCTCCAGTCAGATCAGCTTAGTGTATCTCCCCCACAAACTCACCCCCCCACCACCCCAGGCTTTCAGTTGAACTCACACTGCTGTTTGACTGCGTGCACACGTGTTGTGTGCATCCCTGCACATCTGTGCAGCATCATTTTCAAAGTGCCTCTGAGGAGGCATATTCACTTTTTCTCAGAGGAAGTCATGGACTAGAAAGAATAGGCTCTTACAGTATTAAGTTATTTAATACTTCAATACTGCAACAGATTTAAAAAATAAAAACAAAACCAAAACACACAAACCAGAGAACTAAAATCCAAACAGAACAAAACCCAAACCTTGTAGAAAGATCTTCCCCCAGAATGGTTTTAAGGCAGAAACAAAATTGTTTTACATCAATGAAACCCTCCAAGTAAAATCTACGTAACTGGGTCAGAAATTGTGTCTTGGGCAGAAGAGTTGCCATTCCTTAACTCCTGAGCTTCAAAGAAACTTTTTAAAAAATTCTTTATAATGTTTGCTTCAACAGATCTCAAATCATCCTCAGATGTTGCCATCTTACACTAACCCCAACAGAATAGGAGGGGAACCAAACCCCTCCTAACAAGCACAGATGCCAGGAGAGCACTAACACAAGTTACAAAGGTTCCGTAACACTTGCCTTTGTAGTATTCTATTGAAAAAGATAAACCAGTATTACCCAGTAAACTTAGTTCTAGGCTTGGTAAAGCCCACTTTACAGGCAGGAGAGAAACATGCATTTACAGGCTAGGGCAAAATAGCATCTATGTTTAACACCAAAAGGGTTGAAATCTTCTATCTTGACAAGAGAGTAATGGCACTTTGTGGGCTGACAGCAAGATGGAAGTACGACGTTTCATCTCAGGCTCCAGTATTCTCCTAAGTGGTCTGACACACAGACACACACATATATATATATGTATGTATATATATGTATGTCCTGGCTTTAAGAGACATGTATGGAAAAGGAATCTTTTCAGCAGAAGGAAGGGGTGGAAAAGCTGAGGGTCTTGCTACAAGAACCAAAACTTCCTCAAAAAACCCAAATCACAACCCTCCTTCAGGTAGGCAAGTGAGGCAGGACAATTACTGTCACTGGAAATAGAAAGGCAGAAACACAGTTCTCTGCATTCAAAACAGACTGATCCTTAATGAAGGATTAGGATATAACCATCAGCAATGCAAACAAAGGCTGAAGCAACAGTGTCCTGAAGGTGGGACACCTATAGATTTGGTGCATGTATTTCAAGTATTTCCAAGAGGATACAATTTTCCAAGACCAGTTTCTCCAACAGATACACACTCCCATACTTTACTACCCATGAGTCTTTTTGCCTTGTCAATGTAAGTATGGATTTTAAAAGGCTGGAAACTGGATGTGCAAACAGTATTTGACAATGTTTCATATATTCTTGAACGAACTGGAAAGACATGAAGATAACACAATCTCTCCCCTCAAAAAATCTGAATAGTTAATATCCACAGATGACAAAATTATTTACAGTTGGTCAAAACCACAGAAGACTGGAAGGAATTCTGGATGAATCATGCAAGGCCAGGCCAAGGGGCAAATTAAATCCAATGCACATCAATAAAAAGCAAAGTGCATTTAAATGAAAAACATGAAGCACTCAAAACTGATTGTGAAGTTTAACAGTCCTGGAGTAAGACAGTATTTGGACCAAGTATCCAGCAAATAAATGAAAAAAAAAAAAAAGCTACATACTCAAAGATACAACTCAGAAATATTCTTTTTTCTTTTTCTATTTTAAAGACGAAAGCATTCACATGATTATCTAAAGGATAAGACTGACAATACTGTTGTGCCACAGCATAAATCAGAAATGTGCTCTCCATCAGAGTGCTGTGTTCAGCTCTTATCATCTGATCTCTTCTTGAGATAGCAAATGTAAAAGGTTCAAAAAATGGAGACAAGAATAATTCACGACAAATACAGATTTCTGTACAGAAAGAGACAGCAATGTTTGAAGCGACTACATTAATGAGAGATACATCAAGGATATGAAAGAAGATTGTGGAAAAGACAACAGCACTCATATATCCTCCTCATGCAGAAGCACAGGCATCTTTGAAACAGAAATACACTTTAAGTTGCTAAAAGGAAATGTGTATTTGTTTAATTGGTTTGGTTCTATGGCAGTACTATGTTGGGTTATTTTATTTGTATTCATTGCTCACTTGGCACAATATTTTGCCTCAAGCTAGCATAAAGACCTTGGAAAGATTCAGAGAAAGCCTACAGTTTTTAGCTCATAACACCAAGTAATTTACTTCAGGTAGAGGAAAGATCAGAAACACCTGCCTGTCCTCTCTATTTGCAGAATGGAAGATTTTCATGATACAGAATCAAACTAACAGAAAAGGCTCAGAATCTCCCCTCTGGGACTTGAACATAACTGTCCACCTTAGGACAAAGGACATGTTAGAGTATCAGGTACCCTTGCAAACAGCAGGCAAAGGACATGCACACAGGTTGCAGAACAGGTCCATTAAGATACCTAATCCTTCGCACTAGTATAGTATGTTAATGTCCACACAGTGAGGCACAGGAGGATGGAAACAAGGCAACATATAAAGCTCTGTTACAAGGCTTCAGCCTAAGGATGCTAGATACAGGGTAGATGCACTCCCTGTTCAAAAGTGGTCTTTGCAATGTTTGGAATAAGAAACTGCACTGATTTCTCATGAGAGGTCTGACACTGAAGAAACTGCTGGGTTGCATCAAGGCAGTGCCATTACAGTGGTCCAACACAAACCACATCCTTCAGACACCAACCCTTCGCAGTGCTCACAAAAGTGCTTGTACACAAAGTATTTACAACAGGACTAAGGTGTTTTTCCCATTACTACTACAGTGTACGCTCCTCACCAAGTTATTCCTGACTGTACGAGCCCTGTGTTATACATGACAGCATGAGATTTTTTTTTTTTCTATCTAGAAACCATCCCAGAACTAGGTTAGCCTGGCAGGCTTGCAGCACTTCATTTACATATGAGTCAATCCTTCTGCAATACAAACATTAGCAATGCATTCCCCACTGTCCTTCTATTTATACTCACTATTTAACCTGCAGGCATCCCAAGTTAATTAAACAAATCAATCCCATTGAGATAATTGTGTCTCAAGCAAATTAGCACAATTAGCCTTTTAAAAAGGAAATCCAAGTACTACCCACTATTTCTTCATATAAATCACGTGCTCATTCCTCCGACTCTAGGTTCATGGCTATCTAGGAATCTGCATTAAAATGTAAAGTATGACACATGAAACTGGTTGATGTGTGACTTACAGCCAGCAGCTTCTGTTTTCGTCATTCACTTTCACTGAAATCAGAGGTGACCATCAGAAATAAATATTCTTAGAGGAGAAAGAAGCAAGGAAGGTTCCCACTGCACTGGACACTTCATAGCCATATCACTTAGAGGACAGTCTCGGCTTTAAAACAGTACATTGCAGTGGCACACAGCTAGTTATCTGCATATAGCAGTGGTTAGAGTCACTCTTAATCCTTTCTTCTCCAGCTGAAGTGTACAGAAACTCCTCTCAAACAAAGCTTAAGTTCTACAAATGACATCCTGGAATCCATCCTCCTTTGGAGACCCACACCTCCATCCCTCGCATGCACTGAAGCTGCTGTGGCAGTTTAACATACCATTATCCTTGGCCACCCACCGTGTTTACAGAATTTTTGTTCCCTAGGGCAGCCTCAGAATAACCCAATATATCCCAGCTTCTCTGGTCACTGCCTACCCTCCATCCAAGTTCTCAACCATCTAGCACCAACATGGCCAGGGTAGAGTGGCAGACATCCTTTTCTACCAGTGCTGGTAACAGAAAAGGCCACAACTTTTGGCTGAAAGCTGGAGATGTCTTCAGCTACCTGCCTGGAAAAGCTGTGAGAAGCACTGAGCACCCTACAACACCTAAGTAATGTGCAAAACCATGACCTCATCAGCTGAAGCATCTAACTAGCCCACTCTTTCAAGAGACAGTAAAATATCTATGTAGTACACTTACAACACTGCAAGACAGACCTCAGTCTTTTCATTTCATGTGAGCCTATGAGCAGCAAGAGTTGCTTGAATGCAGAAGACTCATTTCACAGCTCATGAGAAACTGCTGAGCAGAAGCAGGTAAGTGTGTGCGCACACGGGAAGACAGAAAAAAAGATGTTAACAAACCTAACCAGTAGTAACTGTCTTCTTGATTCTCTCAGAAGATGATTCAAGGAGGGGCGAGTTACTCCTCCCAGTGCCTCCTGCCAGCTGCTAGGCAACTGCAGCAGCCACGCAGGGGCAGGCAGGCATCTAGCATTAACTTGTCTTTTTGAGGGAATTAAAAAAGGCTTACTAGCACATTAGCTGCAAAACTGGTAATTGGTACTAAGTTCCTGAGAGTAATTATGGGGGAGAAAAAAAGGGAAGAGAAGTGATGCAGCAGACCAAGCAGGGGACTAGGCTGGCATGCTGCTGCCTGAGCACCACAGACGAAGAGAGGGTATGGTGGAGGTAATTTAGTGGAAGACTTTTTGCAAAAGGAAAAACCCCACAGAAATGAGGTATTTAACTAAAATTAAAGTATTTTTCCCTCTTGGCACATTTCTTATCCATGTGGTACTGTAACCAACATATCACATTGGCTCAGCAAACTTCTCCTAGATGGTAACGGTACAGCTTCCAAATATGCCACAATGGCCAGCAACCAGGTCAGTCAGCCTCTCACCTTCCCTGTGGCTCTGCTGCTGATCTGCCTCACCAAACTCCCAATCTTGACCAGCCAGCTGCCCCCTCACCAAGCTAGCAGGATCCAGCTGTGGACCAGAGGGAAAACCAGGTTTCTGAAATGGACTGTGTGGCAGGCTAGTCTTTTTCTTGTGGAAAATTATTTTTTCCAAATTGGACCTTTCCAGTGTCTTGGTTCACTGGACAGCCATGCAAGTGGGTCAGTCAGCACAGGCAAAGTCAGCCACTTCAGCCACATATTAGTGAGCCATGCATCTGCAGTACCCCAAGATGACAGTTTAATGGCAGTTAAAGCTCCCCACGTTAATGTGGCAGATAGCAGGCAGGAGCAGGTAAAGCAGCCTCTTCCACAACCTCATGGCAAGAAGAGATTAAGCAGGATGCCTAAAGCGCAATTGTAACATTTTGCAGAGGTATGCAGTTTATTCTCAGCGTTGCCACTGACTATCCTGAAGAGCCAGAGAATCACAGAACATTAGAGGTTGGAAGGGACCTCTGGATATCACCTAGTCCAACCCCCTGTCAGAGCAGGTTCACCTACAGCAGGTTGCACAGGATGGCATCCAGGTGGGTTTTGAATGTCTCCAGAGACAAAGACTCCACTACCTCCCTAGGCAGCCTGTTCCAATGCTCCACCACTCTCAAAGTAAAGAAGTTCCTCCTCACGTTTAGATGGAACTTCCTACAGTCCAGTTTGGGCCCCTTACCTCTTGTCCTGTCACTGGGCACCACTGAGAAAAGACTGCCCCATCCTTCTGACACCCACTCAATATTGAGTATTTATAAGCACTGACAAGATCCCCCCTCAGTCTTCTCTTCTCTAGGCTAAACAAACCCAACTCTCTCAGTCCTTCCTCATAAGACAGATGTTCCAGTCCCCTAAGCATTTTCCAAGTTTCCATAATGTTCTGTTAGGGAATGCAGTACAGGAAGTTCCTACACAAATCAAGCCTTCATGCGAGTCCCACTGAACGTGTACAGACAAGCAAGGGAAGAGGTTAGCCTCAAAGTCACATACTGGGCCAAACAGGCCTCTCTTCTTGTATGACCATTCTGACTTTCACACTGCTCTTAGCACTTTCATTACCTCCACAAACAGTGGCATAACCAGTTTTATTAATTAAAAAAAAGAAGTACTGTCTTACAAAAATATGTACTCTTCAGGAAAGTCTGAAGAAGAAAACAATTTGTATGGCACACAAGTCTTCCACTAACATGATTTTATACAGTGCAAAAATCAGGATGCTTACACAGGACGATTCCCATTTCTTATTTAAAATGAACTTAAAACTGTATCGACTCACAACAAACAGCACAAACTTTTACATATATACCTATCATTTATGAGTCAGATTTTAAATGGATAACAGATATAGCAGGACTATAAAAGTACTTTATTGTAGGGCACTCTGGGAAAAGGGACAGATATCTTATCAAAGTGTATTTAGAAAACCACTTCTGTGATACAGAATCCATAGACACAGATGTCCTGTCATAAAGAATTCATTATTTACAAATATACTACAGAACATTCCATTTGCAAGGAAGTACCATAAATAATTCATACTCAATACGTATCAGAAGTGAAGGCAGTAGCATTTACTCCATCATCCTCACATAGCTCCCCACACTGAGCAAAAAACAGAGCTCTGTCATAGCATCGCAAACACAAGTACCCTGAATTTTTCTTCAAACACAATACTTCACTGTCCACCAAGTCTCCTCATCAACACAATTTAGATAGACTTTAACACAAGCATTGCCACTGTGGCAACAAGAAGTGCAATTAATTCAGTTTTAAGACATTAAACTGCACATAATAATTTTACTTTCACTTCTGTAAATAACAGCAACTTGCTAACATGTATCCACAGCTGAGGAGCAGAAGTGTTGCACAGTTCTACCTTGTGTGATCTGCTCTGACCTGAAGAAGCAAATCCAGAGGCAGGCAAGAAACTCAACTAGTGTGACCTCTATCTCTCTGTGGAAACACAGGGCAACACTTACTGCAAAAAGTGTACCAGAAGTTTGACTTGGTGATGGAAACATGCTTTTTTTTGAAATTAGATTAAACCAAATCTTACTTTATATAGGTGAACAAGCAGTCACCAGAAAAAAAAAGTCAAATTGCTACTTATAATAGAATCTGGAAAACCTACCTAACACTGAAGGGTCTCTAGTGAATTAGCTTTTAATTTTCTGTAACTCATGTAAATTCACCTATTTCCCAAAAGATCAAGCAAAAATTGCATTGCACCTGGATCATAAGTTCATTTTCCTCACTATTCTACTTGTATCATTCTTTACTTCGACAGGGTACCTGTATGGATGCAAAACTTCATTTGTCCAACTCCTTTCATCTTCCTAAGGGGAAAAAAAAACCCAAACCCCAACAAACACACACACACAATATTTTTAAATGTAATGTTCATCTTTTCTTTTCACAGAAAGGCTTCATCAGTTAAAACATATCCTGGTTAAGTGAAAACAGAATTGTGGCTTCTTGTTTCAGGTTGTTGTTGTTGTTGGGGGTTTTGTTTGTTGATGATTTTTTTGTTTGTTGGTTGGTTGGGTTTTTTTGTTAATGTAGTATCTAATAAAGCATCAGCAGCATTAACATTATGGTTATTAGTTTACTTAATATGATGATGTTCCATTAGACAAAAGATAATACAATTGTAAGCTGGAAATTAACTATGGAAACATGTTGATAAGGTTATATGGAGTCATGAAACTTTTTCAAATGCAAGAGAATTGTGTCTACAATATAGTTTAAACAAGTTAACTTATTTCAACTGCATATGCATAATAAACTTTTGCTCTATGCTGTCATATCAGATACTAATTCTTCCAATACAAAAATATGTTTTGCTTTCTATATACAATAAAGCACTTAATGACTATTAAAAAGAACTATGGCTGAAGTAAAATCAGAACAACTTGTCAAAGCATAATACTATCATTTGTTACCATTAGTAAATAGCAGGAATATTTTTATACAAAAGTACCAATTTAATTGTACTACTTTTGCTTTCCTACAGCAAGATAACTTTATATCTTTTAGACAAATGGCACTGCAGTGTGCTGGAAAAGCAGCATGCATAACGAGGAGCAGGGGCAGAAGAGTTTGAATCCCCATCACACCAGAGTTGGATGTCGCTTGATGTTACAGCCTGTATGAGAGGATTCCCTTGAAAAGGGAAGGTCTAGAGATCAGACCCAAGCAGCCAGCACTGCTTTGTCCATATGGATTTAAGGGCCAGAAACACCACAATGTAGACCAAACGGTGTTCTTTTCCTAGGCTAAAGTTTAATAGAGCTTTGACTTTTTAACTAAGGTCAAAGAAGTTTCAACACATCTCCTCAGGTTAGCATTGCTTAAGCAAAACCAGTGCAGCCATTTGTTGAACCCTGGTTCCACAGCAGAATTAATTACTAGCCACAAAGCCTTCCCTAGGATATTTAACTGATTAGCTAAGAACACATCTACCAGAGCTCAATTAAAAATAAAGTGTTACATCAGTCAGAACAAACAAAGGCCTACCAGAAGAATGTCTCAGTCATCACGTAGCTGCTCCTAGACAGCCAAGCTGAGGACTTGATTCTCTGAATAAGAAGGGTCTGGGCTTGGGTTTTTGGAGGGTTTTTTTGTTTGTTTTTTGGGTTTTTATTGTGTTTTGACCTCCATCACAAAGTTGAAAGTGTAGCAGTTTCCTCATTTCTGAGTATGCTAGTATCCCAAGCAAAGGAGAGGCAGGGCTTTCACTTCTCACCTGCTCACAGGAAGTTCACATCTCACTGTTACCAACTAAAACAGCTGAAATACAGCAAGCAGCTCCAGCCATCCAAGGGAACCTGACTGTTACCCATTCTCTGTGAGCTGTTCTAAAGCAAACCATGCAATTTCTGTAGGCCCACATCAAGCTTATGGCAGAGGAGAAGCAGAATGTGGAGAAAGTAGACAGAGACACTCCAAAGCTGAAGACAGCTCAGCCAGGACAGCAAAGATCCGCCTCACTAAGAAGAGTGCTTGCATCTCAGCAACATCGAGCAGAGCAGATAAAGGCATCACTTGAAAGGACAATCCTACTGTGGACATGCAGCTTGAGATGCTGCTAATTGTTATTCTGGTGACAGGTTGCATATTGGCCTTTTTTCAGCTTTTCAAGTATAATCCAAACTTCAGATTTCTAATATAGGTTCCAGACAGTAAGCCAGCTATGTATAGCTTGGTTTTTTGTAGGTGCATGTATTTCCTCTTTAAGAAAAGGACTATAGCAGTGCCCGGTTTGTCACGTTTTCTTCAAAGACAGAGTTTGAGTAGCAGCTTCCTCTGCCATTCATTATTCTGCACTGGTGAACACTCTCTTCTCTCTCACCCTGCTCAAAGCTGATTTACATATACAAAGCAACAAGATGAAGGATTTCAAAACCACATCCACAATGACAGTCCATGGGGATTTCTCCTCCATACCTAGGTTTCAATCCTCCCTTCTCGATCTGTACTTCCCTGCTCTTTCAAAACAATGAGCAAACGTTTCTCCAGCTTCATAAATCAGGCACATTTCATTTTCCTTGTCATTTAAGATACACACAAACTATCTGGTATTAATAGTAAGAACACTGTGCACTTTGTAAAGCTTTATTCAAAGCATCCTGTGATCTTCCACTGAAAGCATTAATTTAGCACCTTCACAGTACTTCTGAGGCACATGTTATAATCCATCTCACATAGGTGAAAACTCGAGTCACACTCTGACTGAAATGACTTGCTGTTAGATTAACCACCAGAATTCATGTCTGCTTCCCAAACTTAATTCTGTATTTCAACATTTCCGGCCAACGCTTGCTCCAGTGCTTCCTGTCCCACATATAACTTCAAAAGAAATCACCCCTTCCCTCCTCTATTACTACACATGTATCAATAAGTCTCTGGCAGAACTTCCCAGACATCTTTTTCTTCCCCAAGGATTTCCAAGAGATTAAGTAATTAAGTCATTAGGAAGAAATTCATCACCTGCTGAGGAAACTACTTATACAAACAACATTCTCACCAACAGCAACCTGTATGGCTGTGTTTCTACGCTCCAGATACCAGCCACAATGGCTTAACATGAAAGCTGATGTTAACCCTTTCCAAATTAAAAGAACACTCTCAGGATCTGGTCTTTAAAAATAATTTCCCTGGGTGAGAGACTGCTAGTAAAATATCATATAAGTTTCACTTTTTAAAAAAAAACAGGAGAAAAAGAATGTAGAATGTCAGTCTCTCTCCTTCAGATAAACTTTTATGTTACTGTATCATAGTATGTCTTTAATAAAAAGTAAATATAAATATATATGAAAGAGGACAAGCAACCGGAAAAGGATTAGCACTTTAATATTGCAGCAGCATCTGAAAACGTAAGGAAATAACTTCTAATTTAATCAGTAGTGAAAAAAACCAAAATCATGAATGAAAAGGAGGCAGGCTAAGCAAATGTGAACTTGTCTTGCATGACAGACAGCATGGGAGCTCCTAACTGTACATGACTCACCAGTGTTTTAAGAGCATTACTCGTTTAGTTTCTTGCACTAGGATCCATCAACATGGCATCTGGACACACAGCCCTCTTTCTTGCTTTAATAATAATTCTAATTTCTAATAATGCAAGAGAACACTATCATTAACCACTGCCACCGATGGTTTTACTGAACAGTGGCCATTGCAACTTTTACTCAAGCCTCATCCAATAGTAGGTCTCACCATAAGTCGATAACAGAACTACAGATTATTGAACAGATGACCCTTAAGTACCTGCTGAAATCTAAATTAAATTCATAATCTAAATTAATAACCTAAAATAAATAAAGTTTCCACCTCTTTTTGCATGTCAAGTAGTTAGAGCCACAAAGCATCTCAAGACTCCACTTTTCACTAGGGTACTAGGGTATTCAGAGGATGTCACCTCATCCCTTTCATTCCACTGCACCATGTCTGGAAACTGAAGAAACAACAACACGCCCTCATCTGGCTCCAACCCTTAAGTCAGAGTTGAGGAACAACAGCTGGTCTCTCCAAGTAAGTGACACATGGAGCACACATTTATCAATTGCTAGAGAGATAATGCAGGCACCCTTTGCTGGCTCTCCAACAGCCTCTCCTGGTAGAAACAGGAAGTTTTCTAGGCAGCATAGTCCATTCAAAAGATCAAAGTTACACAGCAAGCTGTACAGGTACATCTCAAGCACATTTTCCATGTTTTTCAATCAGTTAAAGCTTGTTGGATATTCTCCTAGCACTGTGTCAGAAAGCTCTACTGCAATTAAGTTTTGTTAGCAGGACTGATAGTGCAACTAATTCAACTTCAAAGGACAGTTCTAATGAAGACTTCATCATCAACCCCTCTTAAAGCTACAAAAGGGGATGCTATTTTAAGGTGCAAGCCAGCAGAAGAAAGAAGAGGGGAAAAGGACACGAAATAATTTGTTCTTCCAAGTTTTCAGGAAATCCAGAGGAAGTTTAAGTGGGAAATACTCAAGTCTACTTGTGTGCCTGTTTTTAACAGCACAGATTAAGGCAAGGGCCGGAGAGTGGATGCTTTCCCTTTGCAATGAAAAAAAAAAAAAAGCATGCAATTGTTAGAATAACACTCAACTTTTCAAACTAGCATTGCACAGGATCAAAGTGACAACACTAGTATTTGTTAGAGGTAAAAATTCATTAGGGTCTACAATAAACAGACCAGAGTATTCCCTGACCATCAGAAGATGGCTCTGGTGGGAGCATACCATTACTCCAGTCCTCATAGGATTCCCACGCTTCCCTAAGTGGATTACTCGTGTCACTTCAGAAATGGGCAGAATGAGATGCATAAAACTTGGCAACTTCCCTATGGGACTGTTATTAAAAAAAAAAAAAAAAATCATGAAAGCCGTATACTCTTAAGGCTCAGCATTTGAAAGCTAAAGGTTAATGAAGTATTAAAGCAACTAGCTTTTTTCCCCCCTCCTGATAAAATGGAGGAGGAAAAATACACCCAACCCTGTTGGCACACTTTGCAGACAAATTCCTTTTGACAATTTACAAACTTTTTTGTTCCTTCTGAGTAACAAAGTTACTTCAATAGCATAAAAGGTGGCAATACAGCTATCTCAGAAGAGGAAAGTTGCTCTATTCCTTATTTGTAAGCAGTTCACACACAAAAAACCCCACCCACAGGAAACTGACAGCTCTTCATTTAGATTTAGCCAAGTCTTTGTGAGACTCTACCTTTTGACTAGTAGTTGATGGTAAATGTGCGACCTGTCTGGTACTTAATCTCATCTAACAACTAGATCAAAAGAAAAAGTAACAACATTAAATTTTAACCTTCAAAAAAAGAACACCGGTGGTATGAATACAGTTCTCTAGAAAAATGCTACTTAGCAAAAACAAAACAACTACTCCCCCACATACACGCAGTATATAGAAGACAGAATTCAAAGGTGTAATTAAGTTTACACAAACCCAATCTGCAAAGAAGTTCAATTTAGGGATTCAAAATCCTTATAACTGTTTTCTCTAATGATACCACAGACCCACGTGCTCATATTTTTTCATTAGTATTTTGGGGCCTGATAGGATGCTGTCCATTAACATTACCAGAGATCTGAAAGAAAATATGAAATCCCTTCTTATCATCTGCATAGAACATGAAGCCTGGAGCAATGGTAAGCAAAAACCAAATCAAGTTACTTTCTGGTAAAGTATATTTTTGCTCGGTATAGTTTATCTGAACAACAGCTGGTTTTAATACAGCAATAAACACAAAGCTACAAACTCCGAAGAATAACAGAAAGATTAGAGTTACCCTTGGGGAACTGCATTTAGGAAGGCAACAATCCTGTAAAGAAGACTGGGGGTCACAACAGACAATCTAGATGATAATCTTCCTGCACAAATCTGCAGCTAAGCAAGGACACATAGCCTCTGGATGGATAAGAATGTTATTTTGTATAAGGCAATGCAGGGAGGGAAGCTATTATCTAAAGAACAGTAACAGCAAGGGCACCATGCATTTCTGGTCTATCCACTTCAGAAAAGAAAATACCAAAAGAACAACTAAAGATTCAGAAAATACATCTTATATTGACAGTTTTTAAAGTCTGCATATTTGGCTTATCAAAGAGGATAATGGTTATCACTGACTTACTGGCAAAATAGCTAAGTGCCTCTACCAAAATTTACTTGGAAGATAAAGAACACATTAGCCTAAACTAGGCCCCAAAAAGATGCTGCTGGGCAGAGGAAAAAATTTTGAAGGGTCAGAATTAATCTCCTCTGACTGTACGTAATTACAGTTGATTGATAAGATGTGTCATATGCTCAGAAACTCATCAACAGCAAGCTTGCAAAATGCAGTATCCACAAAAACCACTTTCTCTCTTATCCAGCTGACTGAAGCCCTGGACAATTCCTCTGGTGCTTACATGTTCCCCACTTCGCAGCAACGCTATCCAGACTCAAATTTTTGTCTGGCTGAACAAGGAACATGAAATTATTTCCAAGTAGAATCACTTATCACAGATCTAAGCACCAAAGCTTCCTCTCTCCACTTTAACTTATAGCAACTTGTATTAAACAAAAATACCTGGACAATGCAGTATATCACATTCCTCCGTGGATAAAAAGAAACAAAAAATTTGCCATGCTACTATGACCATGAACAAAACACTTAGGAATTTCTATAGAGCAAAACAGAATTGCCTAAAAATCTTCTAGAAGGAAGATATTTTAATTTAAAACTGCAATGTGTCTCCTTCTATCATGTATGGTCAGGAGTGGGCAACTCTGTAAAGCACCAAGAGAAATTATGGATTCGCTGTAGGCATTACCAGGAGTTCATGATCTGCACTAGCATGACAGGATGAACAGATACCAGAGGCTCCTGCCAGAAGTCTATGAACGTATATCACAGAATGTTTTCCGAAACTAAAGCCCATTCGTTGGACTTGATGAAGTCCACAAGTCATGAGTAGCCCCTGTGACTTCAAGTTGCATTTGGCTGAGTATCAAGTAGACAACTACACAGTAAACCAGAGTCATAGTAGGCTTTGCTTCTTGAGCTATGGATAGGCACCCACCCAGCAGGAACACTGACAGCTGCCTGCCCCATACATCCCCACTGACCAAATGCGTGGACTAGGGCGAGCCCTCAGCTCCTTAACACATCAGCTCTTTCAACAGGAGCAGGAAGTTACCACCTGCAGCTGGGGATCAATCATGAACCAAAAGAGTAACAGCAAGCAAGCTTCTACTGTTCTGACAATTCTGTCTGGGTACCTTAACTAATATTTTCCTTTAATATCCAGGGGAGGTTTAAGTTAAGTTTAATCTCATATGTGAATTCTGCAACTTTTCACTCACTGGGTTTCCCCCAACATTTTTAGATGTTTATTTAAAAACAAAACAAAAAAAAAAAAGGAGAAAATGAAAAAAAAAAAGAAATAAAAAAGCAGCCAGCAAGTTACTGGCACATCTCAGGTTGGCAACCAAGCCAGAGCCTGGAAACTGCACAGTCTCCAAACAGAATGGGCTTCAGAGAAAATAAAGCAGGACATTTCTCTATCTCATCACATCAGCAGTAAACCCTTCACCTCAAGGCTAGGATTTCACCTTCAGCCTCAACTACAGCTTCCCTTTTCACTGCTTTTCTGGCAGCCTAACTTCAATTCACTTAGGAAAGGTTTGATGTGAAGAACAGACAGTCAAGAAGGGAGTTGTGGAGTGGAAGGAAAAGGGGAGGAGAAGGGGCCAAGATTCAAATGGTTGTAGTGGTGGTTAGCACTTTGGTTCTGAGAGTCAATCTGATCTGTTTCATACGTTAACAGGAGGAAAAAAATCCAAAACAAAACACCACACACACACNGTTCTTGGAGCCAGGGTTTCTTAACAGAAGCCAGAGGCTTCTCTATATCAATGGTAACAACACATGGCAGGACCTTGACATGTGAAGCACAATAATTAATCATTTCAGCAGTAAGTTACAAGGGATTATCATCCCCTTTTTACTGACAGGGGAGCTGACTCAAAGACAAGCAAGGGAGTTGCCCAAAACCACAGTACTAGTCATTAGCAGAGCTGCAGTTAGAAGTTCCTGGCTGCCAGTGCTATTTTCAAGCCCTGAAATTGCCGGCTGCCCACAGCCACAGAGCTAGTACCATGCATGCTCACCAGGGAGAGCATCACCCGCTCTCCACACCATGCCTCCAAGCTCCACTCACAAGACCACCATCATAGAAGAAAGAAAGGTGCATCCAGCCAGGTTGGTGGGTTCAGTGATGAGCAACAGCTGCGATGCTCACATCACCACATGGAACTGCTCTGGCAGAAGCTCATATCAAAGGGCAGCTGCAATCTCTAGGGTCTGCCCTGACTCTCTCCTTGTGCCTGCATGTCCACTGGTGTCCAGAAAACTTGGGCCAGCAAAATAACTCTCAGAAGTCAGAGCTAGTAGTTTTGCCAGGTTAAGTATCCTGCATTGGCTCACTGAGTGAGGTGAGGCGAATGACAAGCAAAATGCATCCCGGAGACTGTAATGCTAAACTACAGCTCATCTTGTTTGTGCTTCACATACTCAGAGGGGAACTTCAGACCACTTCTCAAGCAAAAGCTGAAATAGATCTTTCCATCTTAGCCCTATAGCTTTAATGTGCATTTTACAGTACTGATTTCACTTTCTCTTAATTGATCGGTTAAGATTGCAAAGTTACTTACATCTTACAGATCTAGACAGCTCACAACGAGGATATTCTACAGCAAAAGGTGCTTTTTTTTTTGTAAGGTTAGTTTGAAAAGCATTAAATAGGTGAATTTTCCATCTCAATTTTTATAGAAGCAGAATTTTTACAACAAGCAGCTTGGGAAACCCAGTGTGAAAGAGATGTGGAGGAGGAAGTAAGTATTCCAATTTTACACTAAAAGCAGAACCACAAAAATCCACTTTTTGTAACATGGTTACTCTTAATTTATATATAAATTTATACCTAGGCCTCTGTTACAGTAGTTGAATATATTCCCCTCCTTTCTATATTCTGCCTGGTACCTGCCTATACCGAGTTCTCCAGACATTCCTTCCACCTCACTCGATCCTTTGAAGCTGACAAGTTATCTACACACTCAGGCACTGAAGTAATTTATTCTTTTGGAAGTGTTAAGCATTTACAACTTGCAACATCAGGGTGTGCAAATATTCAAATTTTCTGGAAGAAAAAGAAAAGGAATAAGCATTTACCTTGATGTCTACATTTACATAGATACTTTTTCCCTGCCCCAAACTTTGTTATCTAGAGGCTTTTCCTTATGCATGAGTGATTTCCCATTTTTTTTCCCTATGCCTTCCAGGTACTTTCCATACGCTGTGACAAAACAGCTAAATAACACAAGAAAAGGAACTCAAATTACCTGTTACTGTTTTATTCAAATTAACTTTCTTATTTTGAAAGTTTTTTGTAAGATGGCTTCTGTGAAGACAAAAATATTCACAAGCAATGTCAAAGGAAGTTAATAACTCATCTAGCAGTGATGCAAGACTTTTGCACTGATGCGCACTAACACGAGAGAAACCACAATGTCCTAATTTAGACAGAAATCATCCCTGGACTTCGCCTCAGTTTGGTCTCATCAAAATCAAGTGTTATTCCCAGTAAAAAGCAACAAGACAACACCCAAAATTCAAAAAAAGCCAAATACGTTGATGAGTTACTGTACTTCTGCATGTGTTAAACCAGAGTTTTCACTGCCAAGACTGATTAAAAAAAGAACAACCAGAAAATATTTGCTAAACAGACTGCTATTATAAAGTGCTTTAACAGCTATTAATAATAGAATATCCATCAACCTACTGCTTTTCGGATAATCAATATTAATCGGCAACCTAATTTGGAACTGTTAAGGCAAGCAACCATGGAGCTGCAATTCATCAGCTCTAAGCTAATGGTGGGTGAAAATAGACCTGGTAACAGTTACTTCCTCGTCATTTCCTTCCAAAAATGACACAATGCCATTTCAGCAATCAAGTAAGTTTTATCTCATAAACATACCTCTGACAACAGATTAGGCCTCATAGAATGACTTTTATATTTATGATCCAAGCTATTGGGCAGACCTCGTGTGAAACTTGACTTGCAGTTTGCAAGGGCCCCAGATTCCTTGAAAGGAAGTAAGACAAAAGGCATAGTGAAATACAGGGGAAGGAAAAGAAAATATTGGATGAGAGGTCTGGCACCTATCAACGTTGCTGCAAGCTTGCCGAGTCTCATAACTTCATTATTAGGCTTTCAGCATATTAAAAGAGCATTTTTGGGTTTTTCGGTTTGGTTTGGGGTTTTTTTTCTTTGCAGTTTTTTTTCCTCATTTGACCCCGTCATGTAATCAATAGGATGGATGCTAAAAGCAAGCCAATACAAGGAAGTCACCATGGCTAGGATTAAAACAAGATTACTCCCTGCACAGATTGGAACATTTCTCATTGCTTTAAATGGGACTAAAAGATAGTAACCCCTTTAATTGCAACAGCAGCAAGAAACATGAGTCCTTCAGAAGCGCTCCTCCAGAAGAAGAAACAGAATGTAATAGGTCAGGAAATAGCCACAAAATCTGTAAATAACCAAGGGAAAACAGAGACAGAAGGCACAGACAGGACCTGAGGGCATATTTGGGGCAGGATCTAGATTCTCGTCTGGAACAATGGAAACCCAAATGTAAATGGGAAGAAGGAATGTAGAAAGGGAGCAGAAGGTTTAAAAAAAAAAAAAAAAAAAAAAAAAAAAGGCAAAACCAAACCACAAGATAGGTGCCATTGTAGTAAGGGACATCTGAAAGAATGAGACACATCCAACAATTGTGGCCCTGAGACAGAATATGAACAGGACAGTTGATTCTTGTGACACAGGATGACTGGGAGTGGGACAGAGGCATTTCTCCATCCCAAGCTGCTGGGAAAGGCATAAATGAAGCCCTCTCAGAGAAAGAAGAATGAGATACATACATTCATAGCTCAAGATTAATTTCAGTCCTGGAAGGCATCACACAGAACAGAACAGAACATTTTCTTCAGGAGGTGAAAGAAGAAAGCCAGTGGAAAGTGCTACTTCCTCCTGAATCCCATTTTAAAGCCAGTTCTGCAATTGCTAAGGATCTGGCATGTGATTTTTGTGCCTAGGCTGGCAATTAGCCATGATGAGAGAAGGTGTCGTAGAGTTAAGCTCCAGAACTTGCTAGAAACAGCCTCCTTGGTGGTTGTTCTATGAGGAGATGGGAGAGCAAGTTCTCCCTGGGACAGACAGTACAAGAGCATGCAGCTGCTGTGCTACAAGATTTGCCCACGCTACTGCACACAGATTTATCAATATCTGTTTCACATAAAAGTGCCTAAAATTAAACAATGCACATACGTTATATAAATATATGCAAAATTGATGAGGAAGTAACACCTTAGGAAAACACCAGCAGTTGAATGAGTACAAATAAAATTCTGTCCCACCTGTACATCAAAGAAGTTCCTAGCATTGCACAGACACTGGACAAATAACACTTCTCAGCCAACTGAATCTGCCAGAACAAACCAGCCTGAACACCAGCCTTTCCATGACTCCCATTCCAGTCAATGAGAGCGTACTCATACCAGTGGTGATGCCACTCTGGACCTGCACAACGTCCAGTCACAGCAATGCCAGTGGCAGCTGTGCGATAGGACGGCAGCTGAACCATCTGCGTGCAAAGGGGTACCAGTTGAGGTCAGGCTGAACATGCTCTAAGAAGTCCTGAAAGCAGTTTTAATTACCCATTCTTGGAACACAGGAAGACGAGTTGGAACACATGCAAGTAAAGAAGCTCGTTTACATAATAAACAAGGTATGCATGCAAGGTGCTTCGTGTAGTAGCACCACAGACTAAGGCCTCTCACCTGAAGAGCTGTATTTTACCAACTATACATATAAGAACACCTTTGAGTATAGAGTAAGACATTAAATAAAATAACAGTTGAATAGTGGCATCAAAGAGGTTAGTTTCAGTGGACAAAACACCTAACATTTGCAAAAAAAAGAAAAAAGAAAAAAAAAAAAAAAAAAGAAAATCTAAGCTGCATGCCAGTCTTTGATTCTTGTATACTCCACACTGTGCCAAGACCCATTCAAAGTTCTTGGTTCTTGCTTGGGTAGCCACCCTCCAAAGTGTAATTCTACTTAGCAAACAAAATCTAAATGTGGGAAGGAAAAAAAAAACACACCACAAACAAAAAAACCCACTTGCAACAGTGTCTTACAAGACCTTAATCTCTGAATCCAAGGAAGAGCTCATTTAGTTCTGGTCCTCACACATAGTGCATTTAGCTCTTTTCACTACATTTTTCCAACCAACATCCAAAACCAACAACAGTGATTTTTGAGGCCTGTAAACAGCACAGAGATCAGGAAGACAGAAGAGACAAAGTGAAACACCTAAGTGACAGAGCTGGATAGGCACAGGGTGGACTGTATGTTGAAAGACAGTGACAATCCCTACATAACAGTACTACTGTGTTTAGGTGTTTGTTCATAGTATCATAGTATTGTCTGAGCTGGAAGGGACCCAATAGGATAGAGTCCAGCTCTTAAACCCATGAGGACACCCCAAGAATCACACCATGTGCCTGAGAGCATTATCTAAACGCTTCTTAAAACTCCGTCAGGCTTGGTGCCGAGACAACTTCCTTGGGGAGGCTGTTCCAGATCCCAGGCACCCTCTGAGTAAAGAACCTTTTTCTAATCTCCAGCCCGAACCTCCCTTTACTCAACTTCATCCCATTTCCCCTAGTCCTATTGTTGTCCATCAGATTAAGAAGATCAGTCCTTGCCCCTCTACTATCCCCTGTGAAGATGCTGAAGACAGGCAATGAGGTCTCCTCTTCTCTTGTTGCTTGAATATGGCTATCCCAACACCTAGGTGTTTTAGGGACATCTACTCCTCTCTGCCAGCAGAGGCCTCTGAACCAGAAACCAAACAAAAAAGTATTCATCTAATCACTGCCTTTTAAAAATGCTATTTAAAAAAAAATAATCAGAAAATCAGCAAATTTACTAATGTGCTAAAGGAAGCTGTGCCAGCAAATACTCATTTCAAACTCAAACCTAGGGGTTTTCTACTCATATACACTTGGTCCTAATAAAAACAGTCCAAATCTGAAAATACTGTAACAGGAAAAACAAGTTTTAAAGTGTAAAAGTTTAAACATCTCAAAGATCTTTTCACCTTTCAAATGTCTGAGGGACTGCAGGGAGGGCCATGGGGGTGATAGCTCAAAACTGAACAAACACTCTTCTGTCTCATCTGTTACTTTATAAGAAGCTCTAAAAAAGTAAGATAAACAATGACCTATCTTGCTAACCCCAACACACGGAAAGGCATACATTTCTGTCTTCTGGACTTATATGTGTATCAGTTCACCACGAGAAAGGACTGTGACAGAAGCTGTGCAGAACAGAGATGGTCTCTGCCTGGAGGGTCAGAGGCAGATGTAACTTAAATATTTCAATTATTTGCAAGGTTCTGTCAGGTAAAAACAGTTGTCTTCAACTCAAACAACAAACCAGTTAAGACTGTTTCATGTAAGAACATTTTTATCTTACCCTCTCTCTTACCTTATCATACACATCTCATCCTATTCAGAATCCAGCCAGTCATAAAATTCCATCTGTAAAATAAAGAGAAGTCTATTAGAACTTCCTGATAACCTTACAACAAAAGGCTAATGAGCAGTTCAAGGCAAAAAAAAAAAAAAAGAGGGACATTAACTTCTGCTGCCATTCCAGTCTAATATACAACCCAGGCAAGTCGCCCTCCTGTCTGCAGCAATCTGGGAAACCTAGATAGAAAGGTATTAAAGATGTTGTAACATGTTCTGCAAGAAACACACTCTTCCTCCTTCGGCAAGGATAACAGAAGCGGCCAAAGCGTACAGGTTGCCCTGTCGAGTCATAAATAAGTCTGCAGCATCCTCTCATTAAATTAAATGAGCATCAAATTACATAATGTGAATGGTTGTAAAATGAGACCAGTGGTAATGGCTAGAAATAATCACAGCGGTGTTATACATTGTGGAGGCAATTTTCCATCAGTGTATCAAACCTGGATATGCAGTATCTTTTATCTTCAGGCCAAGAAACTGTCAGCATGCAGCCTTTCTTAAATACAGTAAAGCATGCAAGAAACAGATGGAACAAAGCTCTCATGCATAAGTTCAAATGATGCCTACCCTGAACAAGTACATCTAATTTCTTAACACCTTTACAAACCAAGCTTTCAATGCAACAAAGATGTTTTTATAATACAGGTAAACATGATGCAGTGCAGCACACCTGGGATCAGAAGAAACGAGAACCATGCACCTAACCAACAAAACTGCAATCTTGGAACTGTCAATAGAATTTAGTCATGATAGACTCAGGCTTGAACAAAGACTTTTCCATCGCACTATTACGAAAAGGAGACTTGATCTGCAATCCAGCCAGTCCATGAGTCACTAGGGCAGAAGAGAGACCTCCTGTTTGGCAACCCTGAAAGCCTAAGCGTCTGCCTAAAGTGAGAAATGTGAACCAAGGATCTAAACCAAATGCACTAACCCCTCCACACAACCTTCTAGCCTTCTTAGTGTCCTTCGCACATGCCTTAGAAGCCTGTTAAGTCCAGTGCTAGGCTGGAAAAGGCCAGATGTGTAAAAGTGAAATGGCACACTGTATGAGAGAATACTATCAAAAAAAGGACCAACCAAAAAAAAAAAAGCAAAACCCCACCCTTAATTTTTCAGTTCAGTTATCTGAGAGGGAGATATGACAGGAATGGAAGGATTTGAGGCAAACAGTTTTCATGTTTGCTTACTTTTCCTTTAAGTTAAGAGGCTATTATGTATCCCTGTGCCAAAAATACAAAACCAGATGCAAAGAAAACATTACATTTTACTGGCCTGACATCTCCAATGTGCACCTTTACTGCATTTTACATGGACACCAAGCAGTTGCGATGCCAACAGACCCCAATGGGAACCACAGGTGCTCAGTGTCGTGAAAAGGTGACATCCTTCACCACATTGCACTGCCATTTCACTGCCAGCAAAAGGGGGGTGGCAGCACACAGGCCCCAAGCCAGAAGAGCTGCCTGAGAGACAGAGTCCAAACTGCCTGCTCTGGGATGCTTCTCTTTTTCCCCTTTCTGTAAGCGTACATTAGTGTACACTTCAGGGGCTAAAGAAATCCTCTTTCACCCAGTGAATACCATTTTCTCATTTTCTACTGATCATCATTTTGGTTTTAGCATTACCAGAATAATATGACAACATGCTTTCACCACTGTGGGGTTTCAGTTCCATGGTCCACCCTCACCCTTTCTCCTGTCCCCCATGAAGAAGAGACCTTTTGTCAACATGACACAAAGACCTGAAGAGAAGAAAGCCACTGACCAAGAGTCCATTCAAGTATCCCTACCTTCCTATTCTCCCGCCAACGCAGTAAAATTCCTCAGAGCACAACCTCTTCGTAGCTATTTTCAGAGAAACTGCAGCAATCATGCAAGAACAATGGGGAAGTTTGTTTTACTCAGAGTAAATGTTTTGCAGCTTCCAATGTAAATATTTTAATTAATGGATTTTTTTTTAACTCTCTAGTGCCTTACTCGTGTTCACATTCATACAGAGCTATCAGGACAGAAGCAGCACTTCATTTCTATGCTAGAGAGGAAGACAGAAATACAACATAGGAAAGCAACACATTGATTTCGGAAAAAGCACCTACATAAGCAAATCAAAACTCACCAGGCATTTGCTAGGGGAAATCTGAGACAAAAAGAATAAATTAAAACAAGTCTGTTCATTTCCTGCTTCTAGCTGAGGACTAGTGTTAGTTCCCATTTACCCACTGAGCCTATTTTAATATCCAACTAGCACAAAACCACAACCTAATCTGTTTCCCAAACAACATTATGTCCAATGACCAGGCTACAAGCAAAAAGTGATTACTACCTTTTTGCCCCAGCCATCAGTATGGTGGCTCTTAACTACCCCATCACTCTGCATCAACTTCACAGAAATGCTCAAATCAACACTTACTGATCCATAAACCAAGTGTTGTGGACTCTTGTCAGCAGGATGCAACTCAGATTCATTCTCTTTGGGGAGGACTGTTTTGGTACTACAGAAGGCATCTGAACAGAAATGTCAAACCATCCTGCACATCCTCTGGTGGTTTCCAAATCCAAAGCACCCCTGGGTGCAGGAAGCAACTCCACTCTCAACAGGGCCTCTTCCCACAGAAATACTCTCTCTCCTCTGCCCCCAAATATGGGGACAGTGTTTGGATGCCATATTAGCTGATGGTTGAAACTCAAAATTTTATTTAATTTTCATTTTCAAATGAAGTGGGACACAGATGGTGCTGTTCCTGCTTCCCAAAGCCTGACTAGAACGTGGACATAGACCTGTATAAGCTGGGAAGCTCAATCCCATACTGTGTTTCTGAAGAGCTGCAGAAACTACCGCACAGACCAGTTTAGCCTGAACCAGTCCCACACGTGGCAGTGTTTTGCCTTCTCCTGCTTTTATCTGAATGGGTGGTTTTGTTCCTCTTGTACTGACCTCACCACACTTCATGCCTGTTAGCAACATCCTTCCAGAAGTTCAACAGGCAGCTCCAAGGAAATTCCCTGCCACTGTCAGCCCCATGCACGCTACCCTGGGTAAAATCCTTACCATATCTTTCAAAAGAAATACTGCATTTGTATTCTTCCACTGACTCATGCAAGATGGAAGCCTTACAACCATACAACCACCCAGATTTGGCAATTCTTGCAACTGCCATCCACAAGAGCAGCTCCATCACCTCCAGGCCACCACTGTAGTGGCAAATGGCTTGTCACACCCCACTAAGCAGTGGCTAATGTTGCAAAGCAGCTCACTGCCCTCTTTTCTGAAGGGGCTACTAACTGAAGGAGAAACAAGACTTCCTGATCGTAGTTCATTAAGACAAACCTTCCACAGTCCTAAATTAGCAAATGCTATGTCTCAAGCACTCCCCATTAGGTTAGGGGGAAGTTGGGAGAAAGAATGCCTTGCTGTTAACTGGGAAAGATCCTCTAATTTGGTAACAGCAGCAGATGCTGGGGACAATGAGGCAACTGGTGTTTCTGCACAGACAGCCTGAGGTTGGTTTTCACACAGTAGGAAATGGACATGAGCAGATACATCACCTCTCATGGTGTGCACCCACCTCATTACCCATCTCCTGTGAAGGGTAAACACACACCAAAGGCACTGGCCAAGAACTTCCCTTGCAGCAGAGTGATTTGGAAATATTTGCAAGACCCTTCCTGATCCTGTCAATGTCACAAAGTGAAACTAAATGTCTTGATCCTGTATTTCAGTGTTACCAACCACTGCTATGATCGTACACACACATACATCAGCTTTAGCTTCCACACCAGCAAAGTTGTTTCCTTTTAAAAGAGAAAAACAACAAAAATAAAAAAAATACAAAACCAAAACACCAAAACCACCACATTTGTTTCCTCATATTCCCCATAAAGTAAGAAACAAAGAACTAAATCTCTGCTAAAAACAGAGCTCCTGCAAAGTTAACTCATGCCAGTTTTCATAAGAGACTCAAGTGAGAAGGCAGACTTTGCTTTAAGCTCTCAATGTGCACAGACTCTGGAAAAGGAGACCTCTTAGTGAGTGAGGGACCTAAGGCTTATACCAGTCCTTCCATCTTCCTCTCTGACCTCTTCTTGGAAGCTACTGCAGTTGGCTTTTTTCATGTTTTTCCAATCAGCATCATGAAACTCCCATCACCTTACCAGTGTCTCTGTGCTCCTCCCATCAGCACAATGATTAGAAGCGCTCCCCAAGGAGTGGCATATTGGTAAGTCTCCCATGCCCACAGGATGGAAAAGAGAGCAGGGAGAGAACAGATGAATGTTAATCTCTCCTCCCTGCCTCCAGCAGCAGTCTGTAGCCTCCCACACAGAGGAAAGGGAGGCTGTACAATTTGTGGAGGCCAAACTGTCTGGGAAAAACGTAGAGAGAGAACTGATGGCAAATTCACTTCTCTATGAATTCTCTTCCTGTAAGGAAAGTGGAAGTCTGTCACTAAATTGCTGATGGAAGACCACAGGGCCTTTAGGGGGCTGCTTTTATGCAAACCGCAGAGCTGGACTACTCGGGATTGTATCAATTCAACATATTCACTACCTAAAATATTCTGCTCACACACTGTTTGTACTTTATGACTTCTCATGGGGATACTTATATTAGCAGATTATATTTTTTTTGCCTGATCATATGAACACATAAAAAGACCCAAGACTTTTCTATTATGGATGCTAATTCACAAATGCAGGACTCCTCTCTCGACTACATGACTCCAAACACCCACTTCTTAGCCATGAGTAGGTAGCCAATAAGCAAAAGAAACACCAAGCTCAGAGCAGTTGCCACCACACACCCTTCTTTAACTGCTGTGTGTCTCAGAGGTGTCTGTCAGCACGCAGGACTGTACATGCGCCAAGCGAAAGCATGGGGGAGAAGCTCTAACCAGGAAACAGAAGCTTGTCTTAGATTAGCACAGCTCACTCAAGTGTACTGCTACACTCAGATTTGGTTTTGATTTGCAAATCTTGCTGTCATTGGCTAAGAGGATGTTTGAATTTTTGTTTAAAAAAAAAAAAAAAGCCAGACAGCTAAAACAAATAGGAATGAAGCTGCCCAAGCAGCAGTTGGTGCCTGTAAAATCTATGTAAGACACACCTTTCTCAGCCTGTTTTACAGCATCCTGCTTCTTGCTTTCCTATCTTCCCCTCTAGCTGAAGGAAGCTGCTCAAATGGGCACTTTAGAGGTCTCCAGCAAAAAGATGCAGCAGAAAGGGCAACAAGAGCGTCTCCCTGCTGCAGGGGCCTGAGGCAACACCACCACCTCCGATCTTCAGAGTCCTTCCCCACCACCCCCAAATTCCTGCTGCAACAGAATGCCTTATAAATAAGCAACAAAGTCCAACACAGCTCCAAGAAAATTTTAAATGGCACCTTGGTGGGCTGGCAGCAGGCTTCCAGCTATTACCATTAATTCCAATATTATTAGACCTGGTGTTGTCATATTGCCTCAAGATGGCAGACCCTACCCTCAAATGCACACACCTGAAATTGCAGCCATGATTTTGATTATGCTAATACCTGCCCAGCAAGAACCACTCCAAATGAGTTCACTTGCTTACCCTAACTCATGACAAACCATGGTAGCAGAAGACACACATACTGCAACTAGTCACCTCATGAAGGGCAAGGTGAAAGTTTTTCTCTGGTAATCTAGAGAAGAAATCTGAGCCTTAAAGGGAGAACTTAAGTGAAGATTCGGGGGGGGAACCCCACTATTTAATGTATTTATTAATATTTGGGCTTCATCTGTGGATAAACAGACAGCAATCTCTCTGCTTGTGCACATATTTAAGACTGTTTATACATGAAGTCCAAAGGATGTCCTCATTTTATAAATAATTTGATCCAATGACTACATCAGAAAAAAGTGCAATTTGAGTCTAAACACAGGCAAAACACTTGGCTACTGATGTCTAAACAGGGGGGCCAAAGACTAAACATCAGAGTTGCTAAAACTCAGCAAATAGTTTATAGCTGAAACTAAGCACATAACATAGTGCACATTAAACACACCAAACTGCAACTCTTTTCAAACTTTTATAGCTGTACTTACCAATAAGTCATTTTAAGTATTCAATATAAGATTACTTTGAATATAAACACTCCATCTGTTACTTTTACCTGACACGTAAGCCACCCAGCAATGCTTTGCTCCCAAAACGTGGCACAACAGAGCTGAAAAAGCACTTGTGGAGACATGTGGTCAGGTAACACAGACGGCACTGGGAGAAGTTGAGACTTCTGTCTCCCAGGAACAAGGACAAAAGGTTCTTCAAACCCTAAGGTTTTATTTGCTTTTGTCACATGCTCCTGTATGTATGTGTATTTGGTTGTAGCTACAAATGTATGTAATTTGCTTAAGATCATTCACTTTGCATACCAGGGCAGCAGAAATACTATCTCCAGCTAAAATACACTGTTCAGTTTAGTCAAATACACACACTTAGTTTGTTTCCAGTTCTGTTTCTCAACAGAGAACCTGTGAACAGCAGCGTAAGAATACCACAAGCAGTCTCAAAAGATGTTCTAAGTAGTATTTGCTACACAAATTTTTGGGTAGACTTCCTAGACTGTGCAAATTATGGGGGGTTTGTGATGTTTCCTATTGTCTCCTGCAAGCTGTAATGCCAAGTCATACTCCAAATATGTTGCACAAAGGCATGCTTTGAGTTTAAAGCAAGAGGCAATCAAGATGTCTGCATGCAGAAGGAAGGAATAGAGGCTTTTCAGAGGGAAAAAAAAAGCAACAATATACATATAATTTTGGTGTGGCAGAATTTTGCATAGCTACTTACACTATGTACAGTGTATATAAGGAATATCTGAAAATAAAGTAGAAGTCTGCTCTTTTTAGAAGATGTAAATTTCTGACCCAGAGGAGCAATGAAGACTGCAAGCATTTCATTTGAAATCAGTGACCACATGTGGTAAGAAAGGCTTGCCAGGATGTGATCCTCAATTATGACTTCATTCTGTGCAGCTCCCTTAAAAAAGGATCAGCTCAGACGTCTTGCCCAAAGCAGCTCCCACAGAGCACAGCTCAACCAAAGAAGAGACCAGAATGCCAAAAATAACAATTAAAAAAATTTTCCTCTCAAATAATGAGGTATCCCTTATAATCAGTCCTATAAAACTGGGTTTGTCAAGCTCTAAATAGGGTTGCAGCAATATTTCATTACACAATAAATCTTCCTTACACCCTAGTAAAGATGCCTAATAATTTAATATGCTGTAATTTTTTTTTAATCTGGAACTCATCAAAAGTCTCCTGAAATAGGCATCTCTTTTACATGTCCATTTTCCATATAGGTATAAATGTAACTGGTTCACATTCTTTGTATGGAAAAATGTTTCTCAAAGTGCAGTTACAGGTAGAGTAGAAAGGTTGTAATTCTCTCTTTTGGGTTTCTTAGGTAGGTCACTGCACATCCTACAAAAGCTTCTGTATCACTCCATAATATTCATTGAACATTATTTTTTTTTCTGAAAGCAGCAGAGCCTCTTGAAAGAATTACATTAACTAGCAGAAGTTTCAGAAGGAAAGTGGGATTCCACAGCCAGAACTTTTAGAACTTTTCATAAAAAGTTTTAAAAACAAAGTTCTAAAAGTTTCACAGCCTTTCTTTTGCTGAAATAGATTACTACACAAAATGCTGAATTACAACTGTCTCAGATACTACTGTTTTAGTGGATAACATGCATAGACTTTACATTAAAAGAAATAAAAGAAAGAAGGTGATATTTAAATCAATAAAGGGAAGAAAAATATACTGCCAGCACTTTTTATTAAAATTTGTAATTCCCATTCCCTCCCACCTAGTCGGGTCTGCAATTAAACAAACCATCATTTCAATGCAGCTACCATGTTTGTATAAAACACCACCATAAACAGTTAAGAACACAGTCACATCAAGCACTACAGAACACACACATTTTTCTTCATGATACAGATATGACAAATACAATCACAAATTTAAGATTGCTCAAAGTTTGAAAAAACAGTGATATCATTATTTTCCTACTGCTTTTTAGAAACAAGCACAGTTTACATCCTTGCTTCCTGCTGCCCCACTTTACTTTTCTTAACCCAAGAAACACACAACTTCATTGCTGGGATCATTGGAGGAAGCTGGGACAAGTCTGTTTTGTATCTCACCAAGGCTCTTTTAACAGCAATTCAATAAAACCTGCACTGTCAGGAGGTGAAATAAAAGGTGGAACTGCCCTCTCATTTGCTATGTCTCCACAAGCATGCATGCTATTTTTTTCCTTTACCCTGTTCAGCCAAGGATCACCAGTAGTCTATGAAGAAGCTAATTCATGGTCCCAATCCTGCAAAACTCTGCCACAAGAAGGCCCCAGAAAGTATCTAAATTGAGTATGCAGCAATTAAGATGTTTGACTAGTCTGCTTATCGCATGATTGCACTCCCTGGAGTGGAGTCTTGACATAGGCTTAAGTCAAGATACAGAGTGTCACAACCATTTCACAGCTTGCTGTCAGATCTTTGAAACAATTTTAAAGGAAGAAAAAAAAGTGGTTTTTTATTTTATAAGCATCAAATACTTTACACTGGGGCAAGGCTTTAAGAAAAATATTATCTTAGATAACTGAGTGACTCAGTTTTCCCTGAGATTAAATACTATCAACCAATTCCTAAAGAGCCAGGCCTTCTAAAAGCAGTTCCCTAAGTTCTTAAGGAAGTTCCTAACTCAGTTTTTAGGCTAGCACACAGCCAACCCTGTTGCTTTTCTCATTTCCCACACTGAAACAGCAGGAACTTTACTTTCCCCCTTACTTAGTTTACCAATCTGCTAAGCTTTCTCTGCTCCAGAGTCCGCTCCAGGGAGCTCAGGATGAGGTGGCCACAGGAGAATAGAGGCTGTCTGCAGGGCTCAGCAGGCTCCTGAGAAGACTGGAGGCGGGGGGGGTCTGTATTTTACTTTTTGAGTCAAATACTAGAACTAGGACTGGTAACAGGAAACTTCTCAGCTAACTATTTCTCCCAGCATTCCTAGGAAACAATCTGCCTAAAAATTATTTTTATTAAAACAAAACCACATCACCCGCCACCAGGAACCCAGTTATCTAAGATTAATGCCCATTCAGCTTCCCCACAGGTTTTAAGAACTGGGTTGGCTTTTCCAGCTGAGGAGGAAGTGCGGCCAGACTCTGAAAGCCACTGGGCTGATGCCAATCTGCACAAATTCCACGAAGCTCAGTAAAATTATTCTGCATTTATTTATAGCTCCACCTATAAAACTGTGAAATCTGGAAAAAAATGGGCTTAAGATACTGAAAATATGAAAGCCTTAAAAATTTACTTCTAGCTGATTTCTGACTTTTGAATTGCTCAGGTAAAGGAGAGACTTGTCTTCATTCTTGTCTTTCTAAATTCACCTCCCCAGACATCACAGTTAATTCTGTGCATCTACAACAATTAAAGCTTACTTTTGTTGTTGTATTCTGTGCTTTGTATTTTACAACATCTGCAGTTGCGTATATATACATGAAATGCATATTAGAATGTTTGTTTTAAAACAAGCAGCACAATATAAGCAATATAAATATCTAAGCCTACATTACCAAATCACCAATATTTCAAGCAAGGACTTTATTCAGTTACTACTGTTCTTTAAAACACACACACATCCCAAAGAAAAGCCACACAACACAAGAAAAAGTGAAATCTACCTTAGAGCAGTATTTACTTGCTGAAAAATGTTAGTATTTTCCTTAACTTGAACATCTTTATAGGTGGGAAAACAATGCATCAAGAATTGGCTAAATTCACATGCTTGTACATCTATTAGTTAAAATATTTCTTCAAGGTAGTTTAACCAACAGGCTTATGTCTAACACACAGTCACCTAAGTAGCCTTGTCCACAAAATGCTACCAACAAAATATTTGTATAAACAGCAGATGAAAGATGAGGTAATGTTTATTACAAAGGCGACCACGCTGCAAATCAGACTTAGAGCTTTTATGGTATTAGAATTAACAGTACCAATTTTTAACTATTACAGCCTTGGTTAGTCTCCATAGCTGGCAGAGTTTGCATGTACTTCTTCCAATGCACTTAGTCTTGATTTTGAAATCAAGGGACATCAATTAAATTATTAAAATCCTCAACTTTCATTACTGCCCTTCCTTTCTTCAAATCACAAAAAACCAACACACCCAAACACCTCTTCCCAGAAATATGCTTTCTAGGTTCTCATACACAAAAGAGGCTGGAACTTACCCCAGCTGAACTGCACAACTTTGACAACTGCATTTTCAAAATAAAAGCAAGGAAATTAGTCATGTTTGAGTAGCATCTCTAGAGGATAGTTTGGGTGGCCACCAGCAAGATGCATGTGGAAGGATGTGCGAGAAAGGAAGACTGGTATCTACCACTTCCTTCCTTCCACCAAGAAAACAATTAGAAGATGCTCAAGTGTCCTCCCTTGCTTACTGCTCGCTCAACCCCAGGCACAGAGGAAAGCCAACACTGGCATTCATGCACAACCCAGAGAAGGGCGAAGACTAAACAGATTTGGTGGGGAAATTCCTCAAAGCCAGAAATATGTGGTTTCACCACTCTGATTAAATAGTGGAGCAGTTGTTGCAAAAATAAGATCACAAACCTGGAAGATAACTCTCTTTCTGGAGGACTGGTCTTTTCTGTCACCAGCAACTACGTGGTACTCATTTAGTTCAAGAAGGTCATCAGAACACCCACACCCCCAAAAAAAACTCAGAACAGACTAAAACATACCACTTTCTCCCTATGGCAAACATCCAAAAAATGATCCTTTTCCCCTTCCCACATATAAAGAAAGGGGGACACCATCAGGCACCAAAACACTGTAATAGGAAAAAAACACTAGGTGGAACAATAGATTTCTTCAGGAGCTGGTCCACTTCCCAAGCCCAGCACAAAGACTATGCAGTGAATTATAAGCATCTGACTGGACTCAACCTGCAGGCAGCTGGCAAAAGGCAGCACTCTTCCCCAGAAATTTTAGAACCCAAAACAACCAGCAACCACCCTTCTGACAAACCTGAATGAGTTATCCCCAAAGTTAAGTCAGAGCTGTTTAGCAATAATCCAATAGACTTCACCTGTTACACAAAATACGTTCCAGCTGAGCACACCTTGCAAGTGTGCTGTCCTCAGGGACAGCACTAAAACTGCAAACCTTGCAGAATGACAGAATGTTAGGGGTTGGGAGGGACCTCCGAAGACCATCTAGTCCAACCCCCCTGCCAGAGCAGGATTCCCTAGAGTAGGTCACACAGGAACACATTCAGGCATGTTTCGAGTGACTCCATAGAAGGAGACTTAGATGGTGGGTTTTGAGCATCAGAGGCTGCTGAGATTCTCTTCAGCCAACAGGCCCCCACATCCTCCACTATGTCCCACCAGCGAGAGCAGAGACACAACCAACAAAGGCATAGAAAGGAGGAGCAATAGCAACCCAGGATCCAGCCCTGCGTGCTGAAAGGTGAGGAGCTGAGCAAAGGGAGTGGCTCTTACTGAGAGGGCCCACTCCTAGCACACCCTCAGAGCAGCAGCACACCACAGGATGCCATCCATATACAAGGTGCAGTTCTACCCTAGTGAAAAGATTAATAAAAAAACACTTTTCCCCACACTATCACACCACTCACATAGGAAAATAAAGGAACAAAGAGAATCCCTGAGAAACTTGGGGGAAAAACACTGCAAAAAAAGCCTCCTGCTAGGCCAAGAACATGCCCATCACCAAGAAAAGGAGGAGAAACAGAAACCAGTGGACTGAATCACAGGGTGCTAAAACCCTGATGGACAGCTGTCTGCCAACAGAGACGGTCAGGAAGTAACTTCCACAAAGGCTTTGAGAGCTACATGATGACTAGAGGAGTAGAAAAGACTCATCTCTTCAAAGGCATCACCTTTCCTTAAATGAATTCACACAACCTCCACACCACCACAGCATCCTGACCTGAGAAATACCTTCCAAAGGCCTCCAGTCTAACACTTTAGCCCACATTACCTTCTCTCAGTTGCCTCTTCCCACAGCTCCCACCAGCCTCCCTGCTATACATTGTAGTATTTTGCATGGGTCTAGGCACAGTAGCATTACCCAGCATCAAGATGTGAGCAAACATGTTCCCTCCCCAACCAGAGCAAACCCAGAAGAAGGGGCCCGAGGCAGATCTGAGCTGGGAAGTCAACCTCAGCTGGCAGCAATCACAATTTGGCCAAACCCAAGTAACTCAGCTGTAACTCTGGTTTCTGGTAGGCTGGTGACTCCTGACTGGAAGGGATTTACAGGAAACTACATCTTGAATGATGCTTTTCTTTATCCTCATTAACATTACTAGCTTATTTTTTCAAAAGCAGGGAAGGTAACTTACTATTTTTCCCTCAGACCTGTAGAATACAACTAAAGTCTTTCCTTTTCACACTGAGAAGCACCTTATGGTGTAGATTTTAGTCGTCTTTGCTGAAAAACAGGAGTCATTTTCAAGCTTTAATGGTCTCCTTTTAGCATCTCCACTTTCCAAGCACTAGTATGAGTTCTTCACAGATTTTCAAGCACATAGTAATTACACAGGCTAGGTTTCTTTCTCTTAAAACTTCAGATGTTAATTAACACTGAAAGGGTAACATTAATAGCTTTACTTTTTTTAAGCTTGCTTGGATCATTACTTTACTCCAGCTTCACACATCCAGGAAAGAGAAAAATGTACACAAGCAACAATGGCAAGAAGTAAGCTAGAACTGGACTGTGGATTAGTAAGAAAAAGAAAAATTCCTGGATGAATAATGCAGGAATGACAGACTGAGTTATATAGTTGTATGCATGGATATGACTGTGTGACAGGGCACACATTTATACCACAGACATGTCTGGTGAGTTGGAGTTTGTCTTTTGCCTCCCATTATGTTCATTTATGTAGCCTGCTCCCAGAGCTCCTACCAAAAGCCGTGCTCTCAAACTGTCTGCACCGTCTCTTGGAGAAGGAAAAGTCTGCTTTGGGGCCAAGTTAGAGTTCCCCATATTTTCTCTGGCCATTTTTGGAAGTAAAGGAATAAAGGGCATTTCCATTAGAAACAATTCACATCATCCTGGAACAAGAGGTGACACAACACAAAACCATACAATGCCATGCTTTTAAAACTCAACAGTTCCAAGAAAACCTTCTTCAGCTATTAAAACAAGCCAGAAAGATGTTGGGAAGAGGCGAAACTTACACTTCAGATACTCTGCTTCTGATATTTGGGATGTTTAATGCAGAAGCTATCCCGTAAACTCTTTGGCATTACATTTATGAGCAGAGGGACACATTTATTTCTTTGGATAGGAAACATGGAGTAGCTGACCATCACATCACTAGTGAAAACTGCTATATCATAAAATAACCCACAGCCACCTGAATTTATAAGTTCCTCTAATAAAGTACCATGTGCCAAGCCAGGCAATCGTGATGAATTATATTAGAAGCCTACAGACTTCTCAGAAATAATTCATTTGCTCAGAGCTGCATGCACAAAGACATACACACACACTTCTGAAGGCAAATAAATTCTGTCTTCTTACATCCATGTATTTTCACTTGAACATAAACCTGTAAGATTATTAACTATAATAAACTCTAAAATGGATGCTCAAATGGTGTTTGAAGGCAGTACCAGACATTCCAAAACCATATATAAGCTGAATTCTAGAGCACTATATAAAGGCAAGTTTCAACGAGAAAGGCTTGCTATGATTTGTGGTACTTTAAAAGCACTCTTGTAACAATCTTCATAGTTTCAAATATTGGAGCTTAGTCCCAAAGAGATGCAGCTAGCACTAATCTGCTATTTTAATGGAATTTTTGCACCCTCTCTCCATGCTCTACTTTATAAATAAACCTCTAGACTTTTTATTGATTTTTTTTTTAACATGATAGATTGAGCCTCTCTGGCAGAGAGGACCAAAGAACAGCACATGAAAAATTACAGGTTCACAGTTTGCGAAAGGGACAACAATAACAAAACCCCGCCAAGGGAAAACAACTGCAATATAATGCATATATGCCTGTGTTCACTGCTTTACAGATCTGCCCTGTGTATATGTGTGTGTACATCTATCTCAAGACTTCTTTATTAAATTTAATGTCAGAAACAGTTAAACATATATCACATGCTGTATACTATCAGCTATCGAGTATAAAGACTTCACTGTCCCACTTACTAGCACTTGCTCTGAAGTGGTATAGGACATGCTATCAAAATTATCTCAAAAAGTTTTGTAGTAGTTCAAGATCTAGGTTCTGGAGATGCAGAAGTTGTTTTGGGTTTTTTTTATTGTGTATATATAGGAGGAGTTAGCATAAGTTAATACAGTTACCCGGTCTTACAGGGTCCTGGGCCAGACAGCTCCTCAGGATACTGTCCCGCTGACCCAAATTCTGTAACCAAGTTCATCTGTGGTCAAGCTGTGAAATTACTACTCCCTGCAACCCAGCTCAGAAACATACTACAGAAACATGCAGCAGCAGAATGTGCAGGATGCAAGTGTAATGGCTTCATAACCTACCCACGTGAAAAAGACACTGTTAGTTTTCTAAGACAGAGAGGGACCTACTTGGGTCTCCTGATCCAGTTCTCAGTTACCAACATTTTGCAAGGGATAAGCAGAACAGCTCATACTACAGGTTAATTTCTTATACGCAGGGAAGAACATGAAGGACAAAAGGAAAAAGAAAAGGAAACACAACAGAATGTCAGCAGCAAAACCCAAACTTCATAAGTAGGATCACAGATATTTAGCAGTCTTTTGTTTTTGTCCTATTTGATTTGTCTCTCCTTACTGGAGTGTATTTTCTTAAATCTGGATCTGTTCATTATACATGCGACTAGATTAAAGCGATTCTTTGAACATATGACTGTGCAGTAGCGTTTGAATTCTTTGCAGGATCTTGCAAACTCCTGTGTGCTTAATTATAGAAACAAGGACAACAAAAAAAAATGCAAAACCTCCACAACAACGTCTGCCATTTCCATATGCGCTCTACATTTTACTAGTTCTTCACCAGAAATGAAAAAAAAACCCAACAAATGCCACACCAAAAATGGGGATTACACCTTCCCTGACAGTTCCAAGTAGAAGATAGTTCTGAATTGTGGGTCTTCTAGAAATCTGTTACACCTGGCTGTAAGTTCCCCAACTGATACGATGAATGGCAATTCAGAGAACTATCTGCGGGGATGGGAAGATGATGTGACAGGAGTATCAGGGATACTGCGGGATTCTGGCCATGTAAGGCCACGAAATGGTTTTCAGTGGACACAGTTTCACTGTTTCAAGCCCAGAGCAACTACCAGTCTCCCCACATCTTCCTCTCAGCAGCTGTTCTTCAAATGATGGAAGGAGATGTAACATCAACAGTTACTACCGAAGTAGTAATCAATGTGGACCTAATATGAGTGCTTGCAATGGCTACCAGTAATACAAACAGAACAGCCCAGGACTCTGAATAAACATACAGGGAAACGTGGAGTCAAAGAGTAGGACAAATCAAACTTAAGAGATTTTGTGTCACATCTCCCACCAGCCCATACCACCTACGTCACCAAGCAGGGGTGCAATCCATGTCCAATACAGCTCCTGTGGGTTGGTGCGCACATCAGAAGAGATGCTGCTTTTCCCTTGCTTCAGCCAAACCAGATATAGACCCAAAACCAGACCTACTGACTCCTTCTTGAAGGTCACACCTCTGCAGTTGAACTGTGGAGCTGAAGGACCAGCACTGCTACCAACTGTACTATTGTTCTGTGACGAACATGACCTTCAGAGGCCAACAGCTTCAACCTGGCCTTTTTGGAGGCACCAAACTCACACAATTCTTTATCACCATTAAGAATCTAATTTTTAAATAGCACTCTGCCTTGGCTTGCAGGCACCTGCTACTGGCAATTATCAGAGAACATATGTAAGAAAAATGAATAGCATATGGCTATACAAACAACTACAGCGATGAAGTGCTCTTTGCAGGCTCTTAAAGGGACAAGTAATTTCATCAGAGTTTTCCATCGGACCACCTCCATGGCATGTGCAAGCACCTCCCACTCAAAGACATGCACATGGGGTAACACCAACACATATCCTCCCAGTGCATCCCTCAGCACTTTCCCCTCTATCCCCTTCTCCTCCACTGTTACAGAAGAAGAGCTAAGCCAGAAGAGACATAAAAAATATCCCAATAAAGTGTGCAGATGGGTATCTGTAGCTTTTGCATGCCAAGAGCCTGATCCAAAGGTGTTCCCGCAAGCCTTCCTACTGAAGGCACCTGGAGGCCTCCTCATGCTCTTCCTGGGAGAGAGCGAGGCTTAGGGGAAGCAGAAGGAAAAGAGCAATCTCTCCATATCCCTTGTGGTAATAAGAGGGTTTCAGTGGGGTTTTCTTGTTTTTTGGGGTTTCTTCTTAAATAATTCGGATCAGTCCCTTCCCCACTGCCTCAGACCTCCCAAAATAGTACAGATGGATGAAGCCAAGATGATGATGATTGCTATCCTTTTGCTTTGTCTCTGTGCACATGTACTACCACCACCATGACAGTATCAAGTCTGCTATATTCAACTGCATACATTCAACATCGTCTTTTTCCGCTTTTCTCGATGTATTTATTTTTCCTCTGAGAAGTGACTCACTTTAAAAATTGTTTTATGATTAAAAAAAGGCAGCAATCAGCTTTTCAAAATGTCAATTTTAATTTGATTTCTGTTTCCCTCCTCCTGACTCCTCAGGCTTTCACAGGAAACCCCCATGCCTCTGTTTCACACTTTGCCACAGCTGCAGCCTCACCATCAACCCTAGAAGGGCAGCCCCAAAACTTTGGTGTTTATGCTAGAGATAAAGCACTCTCTAAGCCCTTGCCACAGAGCTTAGCTTTGCATATGGGACATGCAGAAACAACCAAAGAGCTTCAGTTCACAAATTTAATCTCAAAAAGGTGGGCAGTTTTAACCTGCAGGACTGAGGGGACATACCCATGCAAAAGGGCAATGCAGCCAACGCCAGACCTGCTCACCAGATCTGCCAAAAAGCAACACACCATCCCTGGCTTGCTTAAGCTGCACCTGCAGTCCCAGGAACACCACAGCATTAGGGGATCACCCAATCCCAGTCGCGTGTACAGCAATGAAGTAAGTTATGTTCCCACTGATTGCACAAGGCTCTAGATCAGGTTTTTTTATCCTCTTTATCATACAGAACTCCAAGCATTTGCAATGGAGTTATCAATGTGCCACAGTCAGCAAAGGAAGACTTGCAGCATAAAGCTAATACTCAGTTAATAGCTCAACAGGGAGGAGAAAACCCTCTGAATTTATCATGGCTGACATAAGCTGTGATGTCATTTACACACAAAGGCTAGTAAAAAAAAAATAAATCTCTTTTTTAGATCCAAGATACAGAGATATGGTAATTGCTTGGCCTCCATTTCAAATAAACAGTGTGAGATAACCCAAAACCTTAATAACACTTTCAGCTTTCACTCCTGCTCTTCAGAGGACTTGAAGTCTGCGACAGGATCAGATCTCTGGGAGAGTAGTGAGCCAAACCACTTGTACAGGCATGCAGCCCCAACACCATCCCACCTATCAGTGCCAGCAGACTCTGGTTCTCAGTCTTCAACAAGATCTTTGGTTTTGGTTTTTTGTTTTTTGTTTTTTTTAGGAGGAAGTAATTTTAAACTAACTATATAAAAAAAAATCTTTTTATAACAACTCTAAAGGATTTTTGGTATGATTATGGCTGAAATTAACAACTCTCTAAGGACAGACTAAGCAAGCCAAGCAGAGTTGGTGAGGATCAGAGAGAAAAGGCACCTAAGAATTGTAAAATATGTCCAGTCAAATCAACAAAAAAATAAACTTCAGCCAAACAGAGAAGAAAACCACTGAAAGCCTGAAAATACAAAGAAACCCCAAATATTACTGAATTTGGATAATTCAGAAAAAGGCTGCAGAACAATTTTACTATTGTAACAAAATAGTAACTTTTTTTTTAATTAAACCCCATACTTCTTCCCCCCAAAAAATAACTCCTTAATACACACTTTGCTTTAAGTGCTATGCACACCTATGCCAGTAAATACTTTTAGAACTTGAAAACATTTATGAGAAAATTCAACCTGGAGGGTAATTTTCCTGAAGTTTCTGCTTGGCAAATGAAAATAGTGTTTTCAACAGATGAGTATCTTTCCCTGTAATTGTTATTCTGTTACCACTATGTAAATTGGTGTTTTACACAAATGCAGCTTGAAACCTACCTAATGAAAAAAAAAATAAAATCAAACCAACTTGCACAGGACAGGGCACGAACAGCACAAATAACATGTAAGCACAGGTTTCTAAATAACAAAAAAAAGTTGTTGCATAATTTATTCACTTTCTTACTAGTTTCACAGATTCAGATAGCAGTACCACGAGATAACAAAAAGATTTCTTTTGCCTTCAGCTTAGTAATTTACAAGTCTTCAGGTTTTATTGGGTTTTCTTGCTGTTGTTCAATGGGAAAATACTGTGGAAATAATGTTTACCTGCGTTCCCAGTCTACAAAGCTCGCTAACTGCAGCTTAATAGAGGTACATGCCCACCAAGCACCATAAAGAAAGATTTACAGTAAGTGGTGACTAATCTTTACAGCGTACATTGTATGTGTATCACTGAGTCAGCTTGAAAGTTTATTCATTCACTTGAACACCGCTTCTTCCATTCCCCTCTCTCTCTGATCTGCAGGCAGATCTGAAATCTGCCTTCCCTTTATTCAGGGAGAGCTTCTCTATTGCCTTAATAGGCAATAGGTGCAGGTACAAAAACCTACTGCTATTGGACAGAATCGACCTAAAAAACACAGACTTGTCTACACAGCAGCATAAAAACAAATAGATTAGAACAAAAACAACCCACAACCTCCTACATTCTTTTTCAGCAAGAAACTTCTGTGTACGCAAGGAAGAAACCCTTCAGGAAGGGACTCTCCAGGGGGCATAAGCTGACCCTGCTACTGGAAAAACTGCCAAGCTCCAACATTTGGCAATTTGATCATACAGGGCCAGAGAGAAATGCTCTGTTTAAGTGAACTGGTTTACTGGGAACAAAAGCTGTAACAGAACAATACAGGCACATAGTATAGATAGCTGAAATGGCCACATATGATTTTGCATTTGCTGAAGCCTAAAATAAGATGTCCTGCTCTTTTGTTCTCTTTTGTCATTTCTTTCAATTTACATAATGAGCAGTACAGATTTTCCAGAAATAACCTGAAAGTAAAAGTTCTACCTGAAAAAAAACCCAAACAACAAGCTGTTTACGCTAAAGACTGTGTGGCACTTAAATGTAAGGGGTTTTTTTACATAATTGAAGCCTATCATCCACTTTGGAATTATGAATTTTTAACCAGAGGAATACAATTATTATAGTATAAAATAATCACAGCAGAGAGCTGTATTCATACACAGACCCAACCCTGCACCTTCTTGCAAACAGTCACCCAGGTAGTTCAGCTGACTACAATATGAACTGGCATCGCTACAGATGACTAAAAAATTGAAAAATTTGGCCCAATACTGAGCACACTTAATCCAATAGAAGCCTTCCCACCAACCAGCTTTATGCAGTAATTTATGTGCCATCGCCACAACGTCTGTGCTGCAACCCTATTAGTTTTGAACTGTTGCCTACTGGCTGAGAGCTAGTCTTTAAAATCAGATGAGCCCATGTTATTTTAATGAACCCCTACTTTAACTAACGATCAAGTAGTTAGGCTAAGGATCACATGCTGACAGACTTCCAGCATGAAAGTATTGCTTCTTTCATAAATTATCGTTGTTCTCTGGTATTAGTCTATCGTTCATATGTAAGTGTATTCAACATCCTGACTGAAAGTTGGCAATCATTGAAATAAGAGTCTGCTAGGACCCCATTTTATCATTCCTGCTCATGTTAAGCAGTACCTTACACTGCAAGCAGCCACATTTGGCTTAACTTTATGCTCTCTTCATTAACAAAGCAGAACTTAACCCAATGTCTTTTTTCTGTGCACCTTCCTTATTATTTCTTTAAATCTAACGCTGTTTTAACTTCAAAGACTAATTTTTTTACTACAAGCAAAATGAAGGGTAAAATTCATCCTCTGAATTGCATCTTTGGTTTTCAGGCACATAAATGGCAAAGCCTTTTTTCATTTTACCTGCAAGGCATATTCTCTTATTCATGCCTTTCCACTTTAATAGCAGCAACTTTTAAAAAGTATTGAAGTTCATTTTGAACCAGCTCTTTCAAAATTTCATCATCTTAAAAAAAAACAAAATTCACTTTTCCTCACTTCAGAAAAATTTTGCTTCTAATTTTCTAATTTTATCAAACACATGCAGTCAGCAACGATACTTTTTATTCCATGCAGCTCAGATACTAATTTACTGAACTCTGACAGTATAAAACAAGCTTATCTGACAAAAAAGTATAAAGAATTACTGTTCATCACCAAGATTGATGAAGCCTCCCCCAGTCTTACAAACACACAGCATCAATGGGAAAAAAGAGATAGAAGATGCCTGCCTGCGCTTCTGCACACATTTTTGCTTAGAGGAATTATTGCCACCTTAAATGAAGATATGACCCTATCATACTCAGAAACACAGGTTTAACCTAGTTATGAATATGAATCTCACTTTTCCAGACAAAAATTGTCTGCTAATTTAGAAACCTCCCTTCACTCCTCCCGCTCTGTACCTGATGCTTCACCATGCATCACAGGCTTACTGAAACACATTGGGACAGTTCACAGGGCATTCCTGCAGATGAGGACTGAAAGGTTATTAGTGCTTCACTACTTGTGTTCAGAGACACCCTCTAACAAAGCAGACACCTGGTTCCTACAATCCATCTTACGTTGGTTTGATCAGAAGAGTGAAAGTCCTTCCAGAGAGAGGCAAGAATGCCATTTCTGATGCTCAAATGCCTAAAGAAAAGACTGCATCCTGCCCTGCTTGGCATGCCACTGCTCGCAGCAATTGTGTTGCGAAAGAAAGAACGAACTTCAAATAGCTTTACTCAATCCTTTCATATGAAGTATCCTGGTTCAGCATCTCACCACTAAAGCACAGTCTTCGAGAAGGTTTTCTGCCCTATTTTTGCCAGGAACTCATTAGAATATCACTGCAAGTACTTCTTTATTATCATTGCTGTGATGCTGAATTCACATTTTTACACTAATCAATAAAAACTAAATCAACACACTACACACCCAGCCCACACATGAAGAAAATTCATTTAACAAGAAGATCAAAGTTGTCTGCCTTCTACTGCTGTAAAATCACAACCATCTCTTTGGTTTTGCCAGTTATCTTTGAAGAATGATTGGAAATGAACAGAAATAATTCTGGAAGCACATAGTGAAATTGCAGATACAAAACAGAGATAGGAGGATACATGCAAATAACCATGTGGGAGACCTTCTCTTGAATTCAAATTGCACAGCAGGTCGAAGAGACAGCTGGGGTATCAATGTTCCCGCAAAGCTGCACCATTCAGTGTAGCTTAACATTAACCATTTCTTTTGATTTACCAAAATACATAGGGGATTTCTTTGCTACAGTGAATATAAGATTTTGAAAAGCAGCCTAAATAAACCAAAACACAAGCCATTCTGCCCATTTCCCCCCAATATATTAGGGCTACAAGCAGCAACAAAACTGCCGTGCTTAGCACTGAACTACACATGACATAAACTTGCAGTTCAGGTGACTACAGCCTCCTGCAGTGAACAGACACAGCTTTGGTAATGGCCAAAGAGCTCATGGTTATGTGAAGTCCCACTGTGACCTAGGTACCATTGCAAGGATGATGCTTTCAGGCTCCTGAAAAGAGTGCAACATGCAGCCTTCTCCCTGCTGAAACTAGCATTTAGCCAACTCAAAGACCACCAGCTCTCTGCAAGGTAAGCCCAGTTTTTTGATGCTGAGGGTGAAACAAAATGGAAGAGGGAGGCCAAAAACAAGCAACTAGGAAGACATTTCTGCAACTCTAAGTCACTTTTCTAAATATTTCAGGGCTTTGGCAGCCTACATTTTGGAGAAAAGAAAGCTGAGTTTAGCTACATAGGGTCTTCTAAGTATTCATATTGTGGCAGACATGAACCATTTAAAGGCTGGCCAGTATCCATTTTTTATGCAACACACTGCTATTGTTGTTAACAATGCAAAACTTAAGATCACAACATGAGTAAATAACTAGCAAATTTACTAATGAAATAACAAAACACTGTTTATTACTCAGGTTGGGGGTGTTTTTCTTCTGATACAAAAAGGATTGTCTACCAGGACATCTCTTCCACCAGCAGAGATAGCAGGGTAGCAACAGAAATGAAGCACGGGTGGTCCAAGTCCAGCAGGCAAAACAATCAGTAACAGCTCTACTCAAACACCCAGCAGCTATAGACTCTTGCCAAAGAAGCCTCATCTACCTGCTCCTTCTTCAGGCACCACTACACTGTCCAAAGGAGTAAATAATCTTTAGTCTCTGATCAAAGTGAGTATTAATAGCATCTTATGTCTCCAAACTTTCACAAATTTACAATGCAGTATTCCCTAATCTTCAGGATTTAAAAACAGTATTCAAAATTAAAGTAAATATCCTCTTTGAGGAAAAAAATATCACAACATATAAATAACAAACTTGATACTTCCTGCTTGCCAATAAATTGTATTCAATCCTGTATGCAGAGCAGAGGGCTATTTTAACTTATGCAAAGGTCTAAGAGCATTCATTTCACTTGGACCCACTTAAGATCATATTCTTGCAAGAGTGCCCGTATGCATTTGTGCCATAGGACAGCAGGGTTTACCCTACTGACCAGTCCAAAACTGCATGCCAGGATTGTAGCATGTTCTCTGTTAAGAAAATTAAAGAAGTTACTATTTAGGTCAAGTGTAAACTTAAAAAAAAAAAAAAAGCTTTACTAATATAGCTGTCATTGGCATAACTCTCCAAGTGTAAATAGAGATCCTTCCAGGAAAAGGCATTTCTAGTTCTGATTTGGTATGTGAAAGATTACAATATTAGGAAAAACATTTTTCTGCTAGTACAACTGGAACTCAAGACAGGATACCCACACAGAACTGTTTCAAAACTCCTCAATCCCCTAATATGCACTACTTTATCAGCAGAACTTTTAGTTTAAAAGGAAGACTGTATTTAAGGTCATTTCTAAACACCCCAGCATTAGCTTACTTTTTTCTTTTAAATAGAAAAACTAGAACACAAGCTTCCCTCCTATCCTCCCCCACACCCCCTCCCAAACACACATACACTAAAAATATATAAATAAAGGAAATGAAACTTCCCCATCAATTAAAATAGTGGGGGAGTAGAGAACAGAGACAAAAATGGGTCATACAGCAACCTTTATGGCCAATGAAGAGTTAAATTACTTGGCTTTTTTTGAGACAAAGAACTTCAGCCAGTATCAAATTTTAAATTTAACAGTCACTTGTTCACAGGGTTGGATGCTTTCTACACAGACACATGCTGAAGTATTTAGGATTTGGTATTCACTTAAGGAGAAAGTAGCCAATGTCGATTCTGCACCGCAAATGGACCCTGTCCTTTAAGAGCCCTGTAAGTCTTGCCCTAGCCAGAGTGAACAAAAACGTATCATTTTTAGGGACCTTTTAAAACAGAGCTGCTAATAATTTAACATTTAACTTGTACCTGTTTTGCTGCAGCAATCCTTCCCCAATCTATATTTCTGCAGTCTTTAAACTCCAGACTTAGCTGGAGGTTTTAGCACCTTAGTTGGAGCTTTTCTTCATTATTGGACATGATATTTTTGACAAATTATAAAGAAAAAAAAATTAAAATACCATCTACAGCAATCCTGCTTTGCTATAGATGCAATGAAGTCTAAACATGACCACAAAAAAAAAACAACACCAAAGCAAAACAAAACCTTGCAGCACTGCACTTCAAGGACATACCACAATGCAGGCTCTATCAAAAATTCCACCACAAGCAGTTAGTTGATGATGGGAGGGAGGATAAAGACAGCAACCATTTTCTTGCTGAACTAAAAAGACAGAAAATTTGTAATAAGGCCCAAGATGGCTGCTTTAGAAAGATCGAATTGGTGAGGTAGGGAAACTTGGCACTTATGGCCACGTGCCTGCAAACTGACCTACATCAGCTCAGCTGACCAGTGGATGGGAAGCTATAGATCAGTGATTTACATGAAATTCTAACTAAAGTTGAACTGTAAATTGGAGAAAGACAAACCAAATTCTTTTCAAAATCAACTACCTTTTGCGTGTGCATCATATAAGCATTTTGGGTCTTTCCAGAGCAAATCAGCAGCCAACTATGAAAACTTAGATGGGCTGTTTGTGTGAGACATGTTACTCTTTGTTAGAGTAAGCTGAAACCACAAGACTCACTTCACTCAGACCTCAAAACATATTCAATGCTATACAACTCCTCAAAACCTCTGCAACAACTCCAATCTAATATGGATAGCTTAAACTTGAAAAAAAGTCCCTATTATAGGGTAATAAGACATACATTAAAAGCATGCCCTGGGTTCCCCAAACCATCATCCTCTCAAGAAGAAAGCAACATAAATGATGTATTTGCCTTCTAGTTTCTGCAGCAGCAGGTTGTAACCTGAGCACATTTTCCAGTTTTTACCCACACAAATCAATGTCTGTCTTCTTTCAGCTGCTGTTTCAAGCAGGGCCAGGTAAGCCTGCACCTCCAACACCACAGAAGTGACACTGCCAAGCCAGAAAGAGAGACAATAAACCACTCTTAAAAATACTCTTGCTTCTGCCCACAAAAACTTATATCCAACAGTAACCAGAGTCAATCCAACTTGCTAACTGCCCTGGTTACCTATGTCATCCCGGCTGGGCTGCACTACAGACACATGTGCAATGGCAGCAGCAAGGAGATGGTGGTGCAAGAGCCTGTTCTCAGCATCTCTGAGTCATTCTCGGAGTCTCCAGATGGGAAATAATCCCCCAAGCTCTGCAAGGTAACCTGGCGCATAAACCCATGCTGCTTGAAAGTAAATTCAATGGATCTCTTAAATCTGTTTGGTTTCAAGGAAAGAGTCAAAGAACAAACCAAAACTGATTAAATTGTTGCTACCTTTCTTTGAACCACACTCAGACCGACTCTATGAAGGAAGAGCTGCCTTTCTTAAAATATATTTGACTGTGCTATTTTTGTCTTTATCTTAGAAGGCCTGATTTCCCCTCACAGCCCTGCAATTGGTTACAATAATAGGCTTCTCAGAGACGGACAAGTTAAGCAGAGGTTTTATAACTTCATATGCAGCAAGACATATGGAATTTACTGCCTTCATTTCTTTTTGTTTTGAGTCCAAACCCCTCACTCCACATCCTACAAATACTCACACATGCAGTAACTCTTCCAAACAGTGCCACGGAAGTCACTGTGACCTGTGCTGCTCACCTTATGGAAATAACCGAGTGCACGGCAGCCACCCCAGGCAGAATTCATACATGCACTTAAAGATGCTTCTGTCTACATCCTACAGGTGCAGGAGAGGCAAGAGGATCCATTGATTTTAGGGACAGAAAAAGTTGTAATTCTGATGATAATTTTTCATTGGAAGCTATGCAGCCTTAAAAAACACACAGAGAGGAAACAAATTGTTTCTGTACCAGCAATTATTTTTTATCTATCAAACGCTCCTTTTTTAAAAAAAACCCCTGATTTGTAAGGAAGCTTAAACAAAACTGCGTCATCTCCTAAGTTATTATGATATATCATACGGAGACACAGCCTTCCAGCACCAGAATCTCGTTATCATGTTAGGGATTCCAGGTCCCTTCTTTACTGTCCCATTACAGTATTGGGAAACAGAGAGAAAAGCTTTCTCAAACACTTGTAAACTAACTTTTTCGTGACATATTCCCCAGTTGATTAGAACAAACAAAAATATAAAGTATGATGAAAATATTCACAGCAAATTATTATCTTACTGCTGTCAAAACCTACAGTACATTACAGGACTGCTCTCCTACTTTCCTCATAATCCCTGCCAAGTTACAAGGTCAATTTATAATGGCAAGTCTCACTAATATCACTAGAAGGATTAAAATGGCCAGAAAAAGAGAAGTTAAATTTTAAATGCACATTGGTGCACTCTCAGAGACAGGTCTTCAGTAGAGACATAAAGGTCGAGAAAATTAAACGAATAAGAAACGGCTACTTTTTCAGTCTATCTAAATACAACATGAGTCAATGTTAGGTAGAGAGGTTAGTCATGCTGCGGTTTATTTACACTCATATTGGCCCATGCGGGAGTGATGTAAATACTGGAAGCAGGATGCCTACCTAGGTACTCTCTGGCCTCATCCCTCTTCCCCAGGGAGGGATGCCAACAACAGGACATATGCCGATAGCAGCACGATTACGTTCTGGCTTTACGATTTCAGTAAGAAGATGATTCTCCACTCTTCACTCAGGGCAGCCTCCACAGTGAAGTGTGTTACTTGTATCTGAGCTTTTTTAGTTTTTCAAGATATACTGGTTCGACTACCACAAAAACAATACTGTTCAGTTTCTTGCTGAAGTCTCCCCACTTCAGAAACATAAGCTGCTTATCAGTGGTAGAGGAACAGAGCATTTACTTGCACCAAAACTTTTGAGTAGGATATATTTTTAGGCCTTACATTTTCCCAAAGGACATCAGACTATCAGTTATAGAAGAAAAATGCATAGGACACATTTTCTTATTATTATTAAAATATCACTTATCTACATTCTAAACAAATATATTTGGTTTTAGCAAAGCTGCATAGTTGAACTTCCATGCTGCATATGCATGCATAGAGCATTAATGAAGCAGCACTTCTGTTGTTAAATGTGCCTTGGACAAGCCTTAGGAAAAAAAGTAACGTATCAACAACAGCACATCAGACCCTGTCACTGCAGCGGGTAACAAAGTGAAATGAGTAATTTCTAGCTAGATGCACCTTACTGAGGCAGTGGCTCCATTCTAATCCCATTGAACATCCCAACAAGACCACCAAGTAGATTAACTATCACAGCAAACAGCTGCATAGACAGCATTCAGGAACAGCTTCACACACACAAAGATGTTGCAAAGATGGGTCACTTCATCATGACACTGTATCGGGTCCCCAGGGGAGCCCTGCAGCCTGTGTCCCAGGCAGGACAGCTACAGGTGGCAGGGGGCTCAGCTAAGCAGCCAGCCAGTCCAAGCCCAAGCTTTCCGGGAGAACTCTCTCCTCGAGTAAAATTATAGCTGTCAAAGACATAAAACTTCACCCTCAGTGATTACCTGCTTAAAATGTTAATCACGCACTTAAGCACTTTATGACATTTTCCATAAATATTTTGTTACAGGTCATCATATTTATTTTGCTGCTATTATTTAGCCTGTAAAAATCTATGAACTTCACCAGTAAACTACCTGAATTACAATCAGTCTTGATGCACTGGGACAGCAAGTACCGGTCAGATTTTACTGGACGTAAATATTAACCCTGCTAAGTCTGTATCTCAAATACTCAAGCCCGGCTAGGTGACTGGCACCCGTGAAAACCACTCTGTAAAGTCAGCAGAAGGATGAGTAGGCAGTACCCATTTATTAACCGGTTAACTGCCAATTAATTTTACTTGCAAATCGCCTCTGGTATTTAAACATCTGGCTAAGAGTTTTTGATCGTTACCCCTCATATTCTGACGGGCCAGAAAAAAAAAAAGCAGCACTTCGACGTCCCGCCAGAGCCCAACCGTACAATTCTCTCCCGCGGAAAAGCATGAGAAATTCCAATTTCTCCAGAGTTAAGCTCGCACCCAGCGGTGCCACCCAGCCGCAGGGAAGGGCTCCAAACCCGAGCCCCGGGCCGCCTCGCTACTAACACTCATACCCAGACCGCACCGAGCTCGCTGCCGCCGGCAGCCACGTCGGGATTGGTCACGCGTGGGCCGGCCACTCGTGGCCAGGACCGTGGCGGGGACCGCGGAACCGCCGCTCGGACAACTTCCGCGGCGAGCCCCGCCGCGCCGGCCTTCCCCGCCTTCCCTCCCCGGCACGGCGCGCCGCCCGATTCCTGGGCGGCAGAGCCGCAGAGGGGCGCCCCGGGACCGGCCCGCCGCCCCCAGAGCCCGGGCAGGTACGGGACAGCGCCCTGCCGCCACGCCCGCCCCCAGCCTGCTCCCGCCGCTCCGGGAGCGGCGATCGGTGAGGAGGAGGAGGCAGCAGGCAGGGCCTCGCCTACTGGGCGCTGCAGACCGAAAGTGAACTGCAAACTTTCCCCCCCACTCCTTCCAGCGCTGCCCCAGCTCTTGCAAAAAAAACGAAACTTCCCAAGCATTCTCCTACCTGGCGTGGAAGTCTGCAACAAGTGCAGGCGTAGGGGAGCGGGCGCGGGGAGCGGCGGGGCCGGGCGCGGGGTTTGTCGGTGTGTGTCGGCGGGCAGGGAGCAATCGCGATATGAATTTCTGACAGAGCTGCCCGGGCTCGGTCCGACCGCACTTACAGTACGGCGCTCATCCTGTAAACAAATATCGCTCCGCCAGGAAACATAACTCCCCCCCACCTCCCGGCCCGGGCCCGGCCCCGACCCCGCTGCCAGGCACCCACCCCCGGCGGCGGCACATGGAGCGGGAGCCGGGGACCCGCCCGCACCCCTCCCGGCCCCGCGCTGGGGGAGGCTCCGGCCACCGGCACTTACCTCCGGCACGGCCTCCCCCTCCCGCCGCGCTGCCTTTGCCGAGTCCGTGATGCA